>JAQBSW010004956.1:0-62639 GCA_029291075.1 Eudiplozoon nipponicum | reverse complement strand
GTCGTCGAACAACATAACAAAAATGTGACGCAATTAATGGAATTTAAATCGACAAAATTCTCCATACTAAAATATCACATAAAAGATTTTGGTGTGTTTCCACTTCCTACTAATGAGTAGCTAGTAAGTACAACATGCGTGCGTCAAGTGATTACAATATTTTTCATACTACTTGCGGCATATTTATATTTTCTTACACCAGCTGACTTCCCACTAGGCACGCCATGCCTAAAACAAACGGTATTATTTATTTGATTAGAGACTGCTTAAAATGGCTTCAATGACGACTGTCCTGTGGCTCCAGTTGGCATACTTATAAACCAAAACATTGTGCCGCCAAAATATGCAGTTCTACGTCAATCGTGTAGTACATACTTGAGGTAACAACAAGTACCTCAGGCCTCTCATATCTAATTCAGTTTACCATTATCTATTAAAGTGACCAGCGTGATATTTCTGACATAGTCTGAATGTCTAATATGAATTATTGATCAACTTCAAATTTTTCATTTCATGCTCAATACAAGTTTAAATGTTATCCACTTTGTTTGCGCTGAATAATAGCATTAATAGAATTTTTAATTGCCCCTTGGCGAGCAGCAAAATTTTTTTTTCTTTTGTGTGATTCGGCCAATATTTCAAATAATTGACATTTTGCATGCATATTACCTTGAAATTCGTGAATACAAAAGTTTTCAATCCTTAAAGATGAGCCGAGCACAGCGACTCCCACACTCTTAAGCTGTTTTGTTCTGTTGTTTAATCTCTTATACAGGTTTTTGAATTATGTAAAATTTTAAGTGAAGTTAACCGTCTGGGAGGCTTACTTCCTTTCCCGTACATTTTTGTCAAATATGCCCATTCAAAAATTTAATAAATTCCAAGAAATTTCTCTTGTTCTGAGAGTACTTATGAAGTTACCAGACACTTCATTTTGTATCTTATCATTATTTAATTAAGTGTTATCAGAACTTAGAGTGGAGTAATTATTAACCGGAGTAATAAATGTTCGTAAATAGTTTTAATTCTCAATTTTTGTGAACGATAGTATACATTGAAATCCAGCGTGTTGGTACCATGTACCTTCCGATAACATATTATTGGTATCGGGTACTGACATACTAGCCATAGTGTTGGTATCACTTACAGACTCGGTATATATATTATATAGAGTGAGTCAGCGTTGAAGTCGCATTGTCGAAGACTTTATATAATGTTAGCTTCATTACTAGAGGTTTACACCTTACTATAGGAGATAGTAGCAATCTATTTTCCCATATGCCTCACCAAAATATATAGTGGATAATGGGCGTAATACCGGCTCCTAGTGATGATTCGTCTGTAAGCACGAAACGAATGTGAAAGAGATTATACATTCTGTTCATGCTGTCTTTCGTTTTTCCTTCTGGTCATAATTGAACTAATTTGTTACTAGGCGCGAAACACCGTATAACATAATACATAATATGTATATATATATATATATATATATATATACATATATATATATATTAGTTCTCCGCCACAAACAGCACCTAGCTGTTAGAGTAGAGTAGTCATTTCTCTGGTCAAAGAACACTTCCTCAAAAAATTCTAAACAATAAATTGCATAATTGACAATTAAATCTGAATTTTAACTGGTATCGTTTTTTATACCAATGCTATTTTAATGTAGTAAAAAAATTACACAAACTATATGTAATAGCTATAATCACAACTGCCTTATGACTTGCTAAACCACTTCTCCAAATAAATATACGTTTTCTGTAGGAAAATGTATTTTTAATTCTGCTTACTTTAGCTGCATTGTAGTAGCTATTCATTCTCATTAACTTCCAGCTAAACGGAGCATCATAATTCGACTATTCGGCAAAGATCAGAGCAAGTTAAAATTTGTTCTTGAAAATATTCCCCGAGAAAGTCAAACAATTATTTGAAAATATGTGGGTGGCAATGATTTATTTAAAAAATTCGCCGTTTTTGTATCACTATTTAAAATTGACTCTGCTGGCAGTTGCTTATACGTCTTAGAATGTTTTACAGGTATTCCTCCTTAAAGAAATAACTTCACCTGATCTCGAGTCAAATTACATACATACATACTTAAATGGAGATCTGTTTCGTTTGCAGTAAGCTCCAATGCAATCTAAGATTGTGTGAAATAATTAACGAGGCTACCACATTGAACCCTTTCTTCTGTCAGATTACGTGGACATTTTCACATTAGAGTGTCATGGTGAATGGTATTATGGTGCGTCTTTATCAAATGACTGATAACATGAATTACTGTCTTAATGATAAAACGGCGATCCACCTATTCTTTTTAACGTATATATGAAATCTATGTTTTAATAATGAGTTAATGATACTACTCAAGAAAAATCAAAGAATTAAAAGGTTATAATTAGAACTAAGCTAAAATGGTGAAAGTAATTAAAGTGATTCTGTAATGGAATTACGAATCAGTTGATTTTTTTCGTGCCGAAATGGCATGTGATGGAAAAGCAGAAGTATACGAACTGCAAAATGTTTAATGTTTCTTTTTACATGAATAACAATTTCTTTAGAAGAATGTGCATACATTTTCACAAACCGGAAAATGCGCCTATGTTTTATTGATTTATTGAACTAACCAAAGTCGCGAGCAAACACTGCTGAAGGTGACAGTCATTCCTCAGTAGTACTACTTCAGGGACACCTGTACATTCTTTAGATTTAACGATTGCGTTAGTATTTAAATCTCGTTTATTTTTATTTTCGTCATCGCCTTCAAAACTGTTTACCTCTGTATTGATAGTCAACGGCTTTGCGATGTCGAAATCGTGCTGCCTAGCAGTTAACAGGATCTCGGTGCACTGAGTTAAATCGGATTCTGTAGCGCGGTCTCCTCGAACTCGCCGAATTGGAGTTATCAGTGCCGGCAAGAATTCTGATACATTGAGGCTAGCAGATTCGTGGCCGGTGGATGCCAGAGAGCTCGAAGAGCACATTGATGACGCTGATGAAGAGGAGGATGATGCGGATGACACAGAAGATGCTGACGACGTGTCAAAACTGATGGCTAGTTTCAAAGTAAAATCAGTAGCATAATTAGATAAAATAGTTGGTAGTGTCAATTAGGATGCTGAAGTTTAACGAATATTCTATGCAGGGTAATCCTACTAAGGTTTTCTGTCAGCTGTGTTATACAACGATATTCAGACCACGAACATGGAGAAGTATCGTCACACATCAAAAGTCTAAATTAATAATTTACGCTAAAAAGCACTAATCCAAGATTAAAGTTACAGAAAAAATTTTGTAACTATTGAGAACGCATGCAGAATTCATCCATATCGAGTTGTTTGAAATAAGGTTCACAAAGTATTCGCTTATCAGACAAGAGACTTCTAATATTCTGATTTGAGTTATGCCGCAATAAATTTTCAATCCACGATTGGTGAACAATGTTTTCCAGTAAAACTTGCAGACAAGAAGGCATATGGAGATGGTGATTACTCTCACTATGCTTGGTCAATCCAATCCAATTCTGAAATAGTATTCAATTTGAAAACCTTGCATGTTGTCTCAAATGTGGAAATCAATTTATGAACTGATGCACGATTTTGGGCTACTGTAAAGGATCCAGTGCGAACCACTATGCATATCAAGGTTGCAAACTTATTTTAATAAACAAATTCAGTTTCTAAACCGTTTATGTAAGCAAAAAAACGTATGGTATGGAATTAAAAATATTTTTATACAAAAATAATATTTATCAACGCTTAAGCAATAATTGATTTATTTTGTGGTAAATTGAAATTTGAACGATTGTGATGTCTGCGTAGATTCGCTCTTTGTATATTTCAATAATTATAATGAACTTTTTTGAATTTTGGAGCTATTTGTCTTTGGTCTGACTTTTCATGTCCTCCTTTCAAGAAAAATATTCAGATGTATGATAATTACTCCAAATTAATCAACACAAAATACGCAAAGTATTTTTTTATATTCCACCTCTTTACCAGTGTTTCTGTAATTATTATTATTGTGTTTTTATAGTTATTGCTTTCCTTGTTTTTGTAATTTTAGTAGTTTTGGCTAAAGTTGCCACTGTAGTTTCAGTTGCTGTTGTTGTTTTGGTGTTAAACCTGTTTGTGTTGATCTTATGCTATTGCTGTTTTATCACTTTTTTTGCTATGGATATGTTTAATCCAATTATTGTTTTAGTATTTTATTCGGTTTTTGCTATTATTCCTGTCGCTTTCAGTGTTGACACTTTTTTCTATATTTGTTGTTGACTTTGTTTTAGACGATATATTGGTGTTCTTATTGCAGATACTTCCGTTATTTACCTAGTTCTTCTTTTCGTTTTCGCAGTTGTTCCTTAAACTGTTGTTGTTTCTTTTGTTGTTTTTGTTGTTGTTGTTGTTTTTTGTTGTTGTTTTTGTTAATGTTGTTGTTGTTGTTGTTGTTGTTGTTAAATATGAGATAAAACTGTTACTGTTGTTGTTCGTGATGTTTTTTTACTCGCATATAGCTGATTTTTAATTTAATTTTTTTTCCTGCAATAAAAATATGCAAGATTTGATTGTGGTAACAATTATTTAAATCAAGTTTGCGAGCTTGACGTAAACACTTATCGTCGAACAACATAGCAAAACTTCCGTCGGTCATACGTACTCACGCGCTTACAACTTGCATGATCATCATCAGAACACAGTTAAATACTGTTTGTTGCGAAGAGCTAATATATATGCAAGCATGTATTAGGTTTTGCGAACCTAGTAACAAATTAGTTCAGTTGTGACCAGAAGGATAAACAAAAGGCAGCATGAACGGAAAGTATAATCTCATTCACATTCGTTTCGTGCTTACTGACGACTCATCAGTAGGAGCCGGTATTACGCCATTTAACCACTATATATTTGGTAGAAGAATGTGGTCACAACTGAACTAATTTGTTACTAGGTTCGCAAAACCTAATACATACTTACTATCATCAGAACACGACGGAAAACTGACTAGCGAGGATCAAACCGCAATTCATATATGTAAAAAGAAAATTTTTTTATGTGGCTCTCACCTCTACTTCTTTCGCATAAATTGTACTTGACTGGAAATGTCAGCTGCACAATTACTGTTCAGTCACATAAATTAACATTTTTCAGCTTTCGCCACATACACACACATTCACATACACACACACAGATATTGTGCGACAAGTTCAATACAATAGGATTAGTGTATATATCAAGCTCGAAAACTTGATTTAAACAGTTGTTTTAGTTTTTTCTGGACTTGATTTGACTTTAAATGAAATAAATTTCTACGAAACTGGATTAATCGAAATTACCTAATCTACATTTTGACAAACGCAGTAATGATTCAATTTGTTTTCTGTTTTACAAATATTTCGGCTCCCGTTATCGGAAGCCTTCTTCAGTTGGTCCATCCTCACTAGTTTTACAAAACAAACTAATGAAGCAAGCGCGATATTTTGCTCCGGCCGTATCATTTATACTTCAGACTGGCCTTTCACTAGATTATTGCGTGTCACATTTTGTGTGTGTGTGTGTGTGTGCATTTCCGTAACTGTTATGTTCATCTAACTAAGTGAGACTAGAGTGGCTGAATAAGAATTTACCATTTGCATGCGTTAGACTATTTGTTTTATACACTCCATGTGAAATGACGTAACTGAGATTGCCCTCACATTTTCGGGTGGGGGAGACCAATAAATCAGAAACACTCGTCATAACCACATGCCATTGTAAGTGATAAAATTAGAAATCCGAACGACCCATGCACGTGTTAAATTTCAATTCAAACCACTCAGGTTGTACTCAGGATAGGCTTGTTTAATAACAGTTCTTGTCATATCATTAAATAGGCGCACGTCACGCATGTGCATGTGTATGTGTATACATAACTAAAAGATTCAGTTAAATATAATTAATACACATGTACGTACATCTAAATGAAACTGCAGTCAATAGACATTAATTTACCCTTTGCACGCGTCAGACTAATTATTTATTCTTAACATTTGAAATGATGTATTACTAGAATGATCTCAATAGGTAGGGTGGGGGGAAAGAAAAAAAATTCTTTTCAATAAAATAAGAAGCTTTATTAAGATATGAAATAAATAAGTAATGGTTAGACAAGAAATTTTGAAAATTAATTAAAGAAAGAATAAAGAAAGAAGTTCAAAACCATTTGATTAGCGTTCAAATCGTTAAGAATTTTAAAATAAAACGAATAGTTAAAATGTTCTGTTGTTGTAGTTGCTGTCAAAGCTGCAATTGCTTTATTGTTGCTGCTTTATTATGGCTGATGCCAAAACCTTTGTTTTTTTCATTGTTGCTCTTAACATTGTTGCTTCTGCTGTTCGTGTTTTGATTTGTTTGTAATTGTTCAATTTCCTTTGTTTTTTGTTGTTGTTATCTTTTTTGTCGTAATTTTTTTTTTAAATATTCCTTTCTTTGGTGTTTCAGTTGTTGGTAAATCTGATGTTTTCTTATTTTTGTCATTTGGTTGTTGCTTATGCTTTCGTTTCCTTTTCTGTTATATTTTGTTGGTTTTCTCTTATTATTATTTTAATTTTTGTTGGTGATAATGTTTCGTTTTACATTTCCGCGTTGTTGCATTTTTGTTGTTATTGGTACTGTTTTTGATATTTGTTGTGTTCTTTTAGTTTTGTTAAAAGTTATCCCTGTTCCTGTTCGTTTTTTGTTGTTCTGTATGTTGGTGATTTTTTTGTTTCCTTTTCGTTTGTTTTTGCAGTAAGTGTTTTCATTATTGTTATAGCTTTTGTTAGGGACAGTTTTTGTGTTTTTTTCCTATTTTCGTTTTTGCATTTGTTGTTCAAATTCTACTGTTGTTGCTTCGTTGCTGTGCCTGCTGCTTTTGATTTTATTGTTGTTTTATTTCTTATATTACTTTTTGTTGTTGCTATAATTTTTAGAGCTGTTGATTTTGTTATAGTAATTTCTATTATCATTGTTATTGCAGTGACTGTGTTTTTTTACTGTTTTCTGTGTTGGTAAATTAAATTCATTTGCTTTGTCCCCAAAATGGAGTGTATTTCACTGTCTTGTTGGCATAGACAATAATCAAGAAATGAACAATGGGCAATTAAGACAAAATGACTGACATACCAGTTGGGTTATCGTTTATTTTTTGCTCTTCGTCAGTGATCATTTCGCCAAAATGCGCATTTTGTATGCATGTTTGCGCTTCTGAGTTGGAGATCTTAGAAGCCCCGCATGTTATGTTATCAAGCAGCTGTATAGAAAACAAAAAAGAACGTTTTACAGATTATCAGCAGAAACCAACTATCGTTTATACTTCAAATAATATTTTAAAAACAACATAAACATAGTATGGATATTCTTATGAGTGTACTTTGACTGTAAAGATCTGCTGCAAATTTCCATCTAATCACGGATGTGAACTTCATAATAATAAAATACGTTGTACGAATAATTTCCAATTGATTGCAGGGTTAGTGCCAACAGTTCTTCAAATAAAAATTGTGAGATTGAGATAAATAATACTCAAATTATATCTAAGCCATCACGCAGCATAACAAAATTCCGTAAGTCACGTGTACTGGCAGGTTGGAATCACCAGTCATCATTTTCAGAACCAGCCAAAAACTACTATTACTAATGCTATTATTACTAATAATAATATTAATATTAATATTATTATACCTAGTACTACCACTATTATTTTAAAGTTTTCAGAAATTGCTATCTTTCTAACCGACGATTTATTGAGTTCTTATAGATAAGTAGTGCCTAAATAAGGCTTTCTTACCTAATGCAAAAATTACGTCTCGCAAAATAGCAATGTTGCCATTTTAAGCAGCATATTTAAAACATTTTTTAAACGAATTATTGCTAATTTTGACATTTTGAAATAAAGTTTACGAATATTCAAGTCGTACACAAGCACTAGAATCTAAACGATCCTATTGCAAACCATCTCTCAGAAAACATTATAGCTAAAATTATAAATTAAATAGGCGGTAATTATAGCATATATATAACATTAATATATAATGTTAGGATTCTGTCATACATGTACGTTTAATTGAATCATGTTTGAGATCGTGATATGAACCAATCTGATTAAATATATCTACACACACACACCAATATATATTCATTGAACCCTTCCTATGTGCAAGAACAAAAAGAAATTTTATCAGATACAAGAAAAATTTCTTTCTCATTATCTCCTCAAGTATCTACTAATGAACATATCTTTATATATAAATTGGAAAGCAAAACAAGATAGAAATATGTAAACATAGAGAGAGTGTGAAAAAACGGAAACCAATCAATTGCGTGCGTCACATCCAGTTCAAGCTCAATGCCTGAACATGCTTCTTCTGCTTGCATAAATCCGGCTGCAATTTGTTTATCCATAAGGCTTCGTATGTGGCTAGCTCCCTTTTGTTATTGCATTTAGTAATTATTTTGAATGCTACGTCTGGAGAACATACGTGTGATGTTTCGACGATGTGTTGCGCAATTGCAGACGTGTATTCACCATTTGATTTAAAACAGGCGTTTAAGTTACAATGTTCTCTCATTCGAGAAATTAACCGTCTGGTCGATCGGCCTACGTAAGTTGATCGACAACTTACGCATGTATATTGGTAAATAATATTTGATGTCGACATTAACGGCTGTTTCTCTTTAATTGCTGGTAAAGGAAAGCTTTCAAAATAATTACCAAATGCAGTAACAAAAGGGAGCTAGCCACATATGAAGCCTTATGTTTAAACAAATTGCAGCCGGATTTATGCAAGCAGAAAGAGCATGTTCATGCATTGAGCTTGAACTGGATCTGACGCACGAAATTGGTTGGTTTCCGTACTTTCACACTCTCTCTATGTTTACATATTTCTATCTTGTTTTGCTTTCCAATTTATATATAAAGATTTAAAAAGATATTTGAGAACACTAGGGCTGAGAATAAACAGTAAAAAGTCGAGAGCTTTACAAATAGGTAAGAGAACAGAATGTACAGCTTCTGCTGAGAGACATATTGAAAGGATAGTAGGCAGTGCCAAGAACAGATGGGCACTAATAAATAGAAATATCTTATCGAATGATATAAAATTTAAAATGTATATAATATGGATTAGACCGATACTAGAATATGCTGCCGCTACTTGGAATCCATTAAAAAAGGGTTTGTCCAATAAGATAGAAGCTGTACAAAGAAAAGTTGTGAAACAAATTAGCCCTATCTCCTGCACTATATACGCCACTAGATTACAGTTTGTATCACTGCAAACTTTATGGTTTCGGAGGATGTGCTATTGCATAAAAGTTTTCCATTTGAACCAGTGGACTGGTGCCTATATGAATCCAATAAGAAAGAGTCATGAAGTTGGAACTAGATCTGGACATTTGGCAATATCTCCTCCTTTGGTGGGGAATGTTGCGAGCAAGTTATTCTCTTTTTCGAAAATTTACAAAATTTACAATCAATTGCCAAAGGGGCTTAGAGAAACGCCTCCATCTAAGATGTCTTTTAAATTTTTATGTACTGAACTAGAAAAAATCTACAATCCTGCTGATATTTTTAATTTTGATTATGATAATACTTTCTCATGGTTGAATAAAAGACAAGGATAATTGTGATCAGCAACATAACTTCTTGAGATTTTTATTTCCAAGTTTTGTATTATTAAAATTGAAATGTTATGCATTATATCATCATGTTAGTCAACAATACATACAATCAATTGCTAGTCATGGTTCTCATTTTTTGCATAATGTTACACTCGAATTATACCTTAATTTTTCCTATTTTGATGATGAATCTATCACTCTTTACAGCCGAACTTTCTGATGTTGATATATTGTACAGTACAACTAGTGAGATTTACTTATCTACATGAGACTAATTGCACATATTTATGTGATGTGATATCATTTTTATATTGTACATTTTCCAATATTATTATTTGATGGAACATGTGTGGTTTGAATCCAAATAAAGATATTCTATTCTATTCTATTCTAAAGATATGTCCATTAGTAGAAACTTAAGGAGATAATGAGAAAGAAGCGTTTCTGGTATCTGATACAATTTCTTTTTGTTTTTGCAAACAGAAAGGGTAAAGTGAATTTTATTAAAGCTCGTATTTCAAAAGAATATATATATATATATATATATATATATATATATATATATATAATATACATTGTACCCTATCTTTTTCCAATTTATTCAAAATTCTTGCTTTATCTTTCCTCATAACTGTCGGCAAAAACATCAGAAATTTCATTCTTGCAAAATTTCAAGTATCATCCAGAATTTCACTATGAACAGGGATCGAACTAGGTATATTTGCTTCAGAGTCTAGGACACTATCAACTTGCATAACACTGCCACAATTTACATTTAAATAACAACTTTTGTTTCTGATTACATTGTCCTTCAAGTGGAATTTATGTGGCATGTAATTTGACCTGAATTTCCAAACTGCTATTTTCAATCTGTCATTATATATCAGACAACATTCCCTTTTTGGAACTTGACTATATCAATTTGCAGATCGTCTTCCTTAGTGGACTGCTATCCCCAGAAATCTACCAAGACATTTGAGTTGAAATTTTTTGTTGAAAATGTCTGTTCGTCCAAGTAAAGTAGCTAATGTTTCAAAAAACCAGTGAAGCGTGATAGGGTGGCTCAATAGTTGAAGTCAAATATTCGAAGCAGACGTCTCCAGGTTCAAGCCCTTTCCGCAATAATATTCTAAATAGTACTTGATGCTTCCAATCAGGAAAAAACCGGCTTCTTCCAACATTATACAATGCCTAGTTTGTACAGACATATGTATATATTTAATCGAATTTTTGCTTATTTCATGATGACAACCTTGAATTAAATAATTTTTGGCTCCGTTCGCACAACTAATGATCATATAAATAGATTTTTCGTTAATACTTCCTATAGAAAGATCCCGGTTTATATCGTTTCTAGGTTAAAAGTCAACTAGCAATAATTTGTTCAATATAACTCAATTCGATATCGTGTATCAAGGTACCACTTCATAAGTCCTCACGTGATAATTTGGAGATGGGCATTTGGAAATTTGAGTGGATCCAACTAATTGAAAGACTATATTGCATTCAATGCACAACTAAAAAGGCGTAAGGAATGTGTTGTACAACTCTGAACCAAACACTTTCGGATGCCTGTGTCAATTTTCGCTACTAATGATAGACACCAAAACAAAATGACATCAATCCAAAATGTGAAAGGCATTTGCTATCTTATGCAATTTTTAGTTTATACATACGTGATTTAAATATAAAATCCTGTCAGTACACTTTTATTCAATCTACTTCCTAAGTTTACATGGTACACCTCATTTGGTGAAAGTTTGAAAATAGCCTGTTTTAACTACAAGTTGAAGATGAAACTACTTAATTCACCACGATAAATCCCTCCAAATGTGTTGTTTTTTCAAATGGTTTAGATTGACCTCTATAATTCATTTTCATGTCTTACTAAGTGAACTTTTGTCTTTTGACCAATATTATTACTTTTATGGAATTAATATCCATAGCCCATGTCAGTTTTTACATCTTAATTTTTTTTGGCTAATGTTTACTTCATTGCGAACGCATAGTTTTTACCTAAATTTTGCTTACATTTAGTAGTTTGTGCACCCATTGTGTTTTATTGAATTTCATTACAAATATTTGTTCATTTTCTTGGCTATTATGGATAGTATTTTCAACGGAAAAAGAACAATCACATATATTGAGATTAAATACGTTTGTAGACACGTTACAGGATTAACGATTGTTGTTCTCCAGCGGTATTATCCAATTTATCATATCCACGGTTGATAGACATCGTTTGTAGATTTGCAGCTTTGGTTCAACAATATATTGTATAACTTTCGTTTATAGGCTCAAAATGTCTCCGGTAGATGGATTCTTACTTATCCTGTCACTCGGAAGGCTTCAACACGGAGTGTACTATCCAATGAAAATGTCCGAGTTTCAATTACAGACAATTGACTCAAGTTATTTTAATGCGCACGCATTCCGGACAACACTAGTCACTATTAAAGCCGTAGGCCGGAAGACACGAAAAAGCGGAATATATGATAACAGATGAATCAATCAACGTTCGTAAATGCTTATTGAATTTTCCATACCAAGAGGAACACACACTAATGGCGAAAAGATAGCCACACGTATCTGTACGCAAACAAATGCAAGCTGATCAGATACGTGAAGCACACAAACGCCACAAGGATACCGGCAGACCAATGGCATATACATAATTTAAAATTGGATTTATTTTTGAATGCTCTAAATCAAAAGCTTGTATTAGGGATAGCTAATTTGAACTCCAGATAATCGGATCAGAGTTATACAGTTTAGTGATCATTAATTGCGTGGGTGATGATAATAGCTATTATATTCAAGTTTTCAGTAGAACGCGTAATTGATAATAGTTTTTCTTTATTCTGTGACTGCTTAATAAAAGTAATTTTTGTTAATTTAAAGTCTGCCATAATTTTCAGAGATATTTATACTTCTACCAGACGTAAAATTGGCATTGATTTGTTTGCGCCTGATGTTTGATATTATTTGAATCGAGATGGCCGCTGAAGGATACACCCAGTCCAATAATTTATTTAATTGATAGTACGGTTAAGCTGTTAATTTTATGTATAAGGATGCATTGCAAACAGAAAAATTTAAAGTAAACCTGCTGAAACAACGAATCAATAGAATTCAGGGCTAAAAGTTAGACTGTCTTTAACATTTAGAATTTATTTTCCTAGTGTTAGAATATTTGTTTACGATTCGGGAAGTCAAAATTGCTTTCTATTGATAGGTCTAGTTCCAAATGACGGGCTCGTGTAATATGCAGAATGTAAGAATAATTATAAATGCACTATTTACGGAGCACTTTCATTATGCTTTTAATAATTCTGATGCATAAAGGCATCCAAAATGCTACAATTTAACATTTTACCTACCATTAGAAGATAGCATTATATGTTAAACATTTTTTAATGAATAGTCAGTAAGTACAACGTACATGCACATATAGGATTACTCTGGCACCTGGGGTTGGCCATGGGAATTACACAAATAAATAAAAGAAAAATAGGCACGACTTGTATAAACGAGACGTTGTTTTTGCTTCGGAAATCCATAACCTTTGGCTCATTTTAAGGCCTAAACTTCGACTAGTATTACCATGAAATAAATTTTACAAATACATTTAGTTATATTTGTATAGACAAAATAAGATCCCACAGTGATAAAACTGAGATAGATACAGATGAGGAGAGAGAGAACAAATAAATAAACGTTGAATGCAGTGAAAGTCACGTGCATTTGCGATTATTCTCTGGTAGTTACAATTTTGCATAATTATACTAACATTAGTTGCGCGGATAATGATAAGAATTATGGACATTAAGGCTGCAATCTTGATATTAAAATCAGTCACATTATATACATACATTTGCCATTGTACAATAAGTAATGTATTATGTAGCAAAGGCAATTTATCCAGTAGACCGGTTTCGTCCTTATTGGTAATTCTTTACTTACGGTCCAGAATTTGCCGCGGACGAAAAAATTAATTGTTAATGTATGCGGAAAATTTGCGAAACCATTTCTCGCTTATATTTCGGACGCCTATTCCATTAAAAGCGACCATTTTTTACTCTTAATTACGAAGATTAGAAAAGGAACTCAAAAAAAATATAATTTGAAATATATCACAAGTTGTCTATCAGTGTATAATAAATTAACGTCTATTAATCTAGGCATTCTACTTCACCATACGTGTGTATGTGCTCATTCTCTATCTTATCTGTTATATTCTTGTCGTCAACGTGCGCATATATGTATCACGTTGCGAAAATAAATAGTTGGCACAAAATGTCTCAGTTCAAATGAATATTGATTGCGCGGGAGGTGATAACAATTAATTAAATCAAGGTTCCTATCTTAATATAAACACCTGTCCCATTATGAACATATAATTGTCAGTATAGACTAAGCATTGTATAGTGTAGAAAGGGTGATTCATTTAGTAGACTGGTTTCGAATTTATTGGGAACTCATTACGTACTATCAAGAATTTTCCGTGGACAGGGTTCGAATCTGAGCACATCCGCTCTGGAATCTGTTGTTCTTACCACTGAGCTACTGAAAATTGTGTGGTGTGCGGCAGGGTGTATACATTATGCTTGAGTAATTGCTGTTGTTCTCAATAAAGCATGCTTTATTACACTGATTAAAAATATTTCAGAAGTGGCAATATGCGCTAAACAATGGATGAATACTACTCAACAGTAACGTACAGTTAGAAACCAACAAATATTATTGGACTTATTCATTGAACATATGTTCTTAATATAAAGTTGACGGTCAAAAAACTCCTCCCTACCACAGGCGATAGGACTAAGAATTTTTTTTTAAAAGCAGCTAATTTAAAAAAAACAGACCAAGCAATAATTAGGTGTTGAAATCGTGTATAAAGGTGGGCATATTTCTAAGAAGTTTTATTTTTATATATAACCCATAGAGAAGCAGATTGATAACTTCCTAATATATGCGTTTCCGATTAGTATATATATTTAAAAGAAGTTCAATGGCAGTATATATATACATATATATATATATACATATACTTTATACTTTACTTTATGCGGCTGACTCCTTTTGGAGGATAAGCCGGCTCCAAGTCATTTCATGGAGTTTCTTGGGAATTTGGTACAAGTGGTGTCCCCTTACCACTCGGATATATATACATATATATATATATATATATATATAAATATATTTACAGTATAAACGAAATATTGCATCAGTGAACTCGTCAAGTGCTTAGCAGAATTTACCTCGAACGTGCCGCATGGGTTCGGTAATTTATCGCGGAAAATTCGGTGAACAATAGCTATTCTTTTAATCATAATTACTAAAGGCATAAACCAACCTGAGTTAAAATTCCATAAATAAAATGCGGATTAAAAATAGCAGCCTGATATGTGAAAGCCAAAAAAAGAATTTATAGGCGTCAAGTCTGAAATATCTGCGAAGCATTCGAGTGACTGAAAATTTCCTTATTTCATACAACGTACCCGTTTCAATTTCTGCCTGGTTTGTTTAAACAATACATATAAATATGTTCATTTGAAAATAATTGAGGTATAGTAGGATAATGAATAATTTTCGTACTTATAAAAAATTTCTTCCCTATTCGTCCACGTGAGATGTATTTTTGTCTATAGAAATGCTTTTATTTCGAAAGAAGAAAACGTGAGTGAGCTCGCACGCATGCGTATTTATAGAAACGTTGTAGACTAACCTTCTGCCTTGATAAATTTTTTACCATATCTTCGCCGAAGCTTTTGCCACGTTCTCGCTTTTCCGCATCTAATATTTTATCTAGGCATTCGTTCTCCTCTTCTTGTCCGTTGCGTCGTTTCGTCAGCTTCCTACACTTTCTTGACTCATCTGTGTCTAGTTCCTCCTCTTCCAGCATTGCATTTTGAGATTCCTTATCTGCGTTATCACATATATTTAATTCGCGTTTCCTTCGTGATGAATCGTGTACCGACGCAGTTGTGATTAGCAGAGTTAATGAGTTCAGACCCTTATCCATTTCCACAAGTTTTCCATCACAAAAGTCAACTCCACCAATTTGTAGTTCGGCTAAGTGATCGTTTTTACTGCAGACTAACGTCGACTGCCTTCTGTCATTCTCCCCAATTTGGTTCTGTTCAAGGCGTGTGTTTGCACTATCCGTTGGCGATGAGAAATTAGAGTTTGTGTCTACGCTGGCTTCCACGTTACCGCTGTTAGGTGGACATGAGTTCAGATTGCCTAGCATCGTTGAATTAACAGATATATCATGAAGTCTCTCCGACAGAGAAGCAGATGAGATGGATGAAGGCAATGCTTGGTATGAAGGGTGCACACTGTCCACAGAAGGGTTATGCTGATGGTGCTGATGGTGATTTGTGGAATGTTGGTTGAAACTGCCGACACCAGAGGCTACTAGAGCAGCAGGAGCCATTTTCTTTCCACCAAGAAGGTGGACAGATGGTAAGTAGGCACCGTTACCTTCGTTTCTTATATCTTCATCATGGATTGTTTTAGCAATTGCTTTACTGTTTTTATTACCTACGTCTACGCCCGAAGAGAGAATGGCAGTTCCGATTGGTAACAATGAAGATTGTGATTGTTCTAAATGTGATGCCGACAAATTTCTAGTCTTTGCGAACGGTGAAGCTAATGGATTTAATGTACACATCAAATTAAGCATAATTTAACCTTATTTAAACACAATTTAAATTCGACGACTGATTGTGAAAATATGTTAATCTATATAAAATGGGGCATGTTGTCAAAAATGTTAATTCATTTCGTAAGTTAGTTCATGAATAAAATACTCTCACATGACAGCCAGTGAGCTTTTCTAAGATAAACGTCTTAACCGAATGCTCAAATATTTTACTGTGAGTAATGGTACCGTGTGTGTGATTCGAAGTCTGATGATGGAACAGGAAACACCGTTTCGAAAGTTGCCAGTCAGCGAAGATTAGACTGTGCTTCATTTACAGTGGTTAGTATGAATGGTGTTGAAGCCTTCGGAGGAAAGAGACGAATCAGCACTCAGCCACAACGATGACGAACTCGCTGTATATTTAAAAATGAGGATCAATCTGATCTTTGCGCAACTGATAGTGCAAATAAACTATCCACAGAAGAAAACAGTGGATACTCTAAATGCAAGTCTATCGTAAGTCACACTTATTGATGCGTTTCAGACTTCCATGGTTAACATCAGGGCAAGCCAGTTAACTGCCCAACGAGACTCAAAAACCAATATTTTATATGATAAACAAAATTATATCTGCAGCTCTCCCCATTGTAGACTTGTCTACATTTCAATTGACTATAAATACATTCCGCACACTTTCGTTGCAACAGAAGTGATTTTCTATTCAATTCTTGATAGCGAGGGTAGTGAAAACAGTTACTAAGCTACATCATTTATTAACCAAAAGATAGAATGGTTTGGCAATAAAATTTAAAAATAATTGAGTGTGCAAGTGATGATAACAATTATTTAAATCAAGTTTTCGAGTTTGAATTAAACACCAGTCCCATTGCATTTAACCAGTCGTCAAACAGCATAACAAAAATACCGTCAGCCGCAACGCACTGACGCGTTTCGACCTTCCATGATCATCATCAGAGTACGACGGCAAACTGACTATCGAGGATCAAACCGCATTGAATATATATGGAAATCAAATTTAGATATGCGGCTCTCACCTCTAGCAGTCTCGCATACTTTGAACTTGACTGGAAATGTCGGCTGCACAATTTCTATGCAGTCACGAACATAAACTGTTTGCAGGCAACAAAATTTTACAATAATTGATTGCACGGGTGGTGGTAACAATTATTGTTAAATTGTATTGCCTATATATGTATATGTGACGAAAGCTGCAAACAGTTAATGTTCCTGACTGGATAGAAATTGTGCAGCCGACATTTCCAGTCGAGTTCAATGTATGCGAGACTACTAGAGGTGAGAGCCGCATATCTATCCTTGATTTTAATATATATTCAATGCGGTTTGATCCTCAATAGTCAGTTTGCTGTCCTACACTGACTATGATCGCGGAAGGTCGATACGCGTGAGTGCGTTGCGGCTGACGGTAGTATTGCTATGTTGTTCGACGACTGGTTAAATGTAATGGGATTGGTGTTTATTTCAATTTCGCAAACTTGATTTAAAGAATAGAATGATTGTGTTTGGGTGTGGCCTTCTGCATGAGTGCATATATATATATATATATGTGTGTGTGTGTTCGCTGTTTTATTTATTTCTCGGCGTTTGGGAAATATTCCATTGTGGCATATATAAAATTAAACAATCACCGCATACTCGAGCAATTACAAGATAGACAGTTTTAAACGATTTTGCATCTATAAAACTTTTGTGAATTGCCACTGAACTGCCAGAAAGGCGAGGGTATATCAGATGAGCAATACTTTTCAACAACATAATTACGCACAAAAAACATGCCTTAAATTGAGCCAATTAGATCTTTCCTAATTAATTCCATCTGGAACGGTGCAGCATTTTGCCATACAAAATGTGGCATTTGTGAATTAGCACAATTACTAATGGTTTATTCTCTACTCATGGAAGTATTGTCTTCTTGAAAACAAGAAAAACGAAGATGTAGAGAGCGAAAGTATCATTGGGAAATTCTTCATTATGTACACGGATTTAATTACCTCAACTTCAGTGTATGTATTGTCTGCTTGCATAAAAGTAGACTGAAATTTTTTAGTTCAAAGCGTTTCAAAGTATACGTATGCCTGACAGTTATTTTGCTATGTTGTTCGAACGGTTGAATGGAGAGAGATTGGTGGTTATATCAAGATCCGAATTTAGATTTAAATAATTCAGTTTTAGCATTAAATGTTTAGCTTAAAGGCTATATCTGTGTAAGGTTTGTACCATCTTCATCGGAATTGCGGTGTTTATTTACCATTCGTTTTGAAGCACGACCCTAACTTACAATGTTCTTTTACCCATACCGTAAAACCTGATAAGACAGTGCGAGAGAAAATCTTCTTGTATTTAAAAATGTAATTTTTAACTTTCTCATCGGAAAGCGAATTATGGAATGGATTAGTTGTTTACTGAGTCAAGGAATAAAAGTGTCGGGTATATTTCGAATGATAAGCTTATTATTAACAAAAATGTACTAAACAATAGGGTTCAAATGGAAGAACTGAAATACCGATGAAGTACTTACAGCATGTGAATTGATTACTATCGCTAGAGGATTGCTGGACAGGAAAATCAGATTCTTTATTTAAAAGCTGTTTGGTCGCCAGATTTGTTGATCTAGAGCTACTTGACCGCTTCGTTGAGCTTTTATGGCATTTTCCATTGGCATCCGCGGCCACCTTTTAGGATGGGGCAATAAGGAAAACATATAAACGTGTAAGAAAACATAAAGATCGTTAAAAGTTAATTAGTGCAGCTAAACTTTCAATTGGACGTAATTCAAATATTTTGATGAATTTGTAATAATTATTTTATCGAATACTTAAGATATGCCAAAAAAGAATTCGAAATTTTGTTGAGGATATATATTTAACATCCTCCTGATCCTATAAAAATTAAATTGGTACTGTGCTCAGCCCACTTAATAAATACATGTATATATCTTTAAGTTGTTGTTCTTAGTTGCGCAGTTCGATGATCACATTTAACGTATCCACGACTCTCTTTCGTAGGTGGTCGATTTGCACTCTCGGTTCCGCAATGTTACGATTGATCGTCATTTCATTGTACGCGTTGATATCGCTTCCGTAGTGGCTGGGGCCTGATTCATCCCTCCACAACGAGGGCTTCAAAACAATTTGTACTAACTAATGGAAATGAATTTCGATATAATCTTGGTTGTATGGCGACGTCCAGTACCTCAATTTCAGTATCGTCAACAGGATTCCAATAAATCACAGTACATTAACAACACCACAAAATTTAAACAAATTTGCTTTTATTTACAAAAAAGAAAGATAAAATCTGTTATTCCTGCTTTCATAATATTATATATATATATATATATATATATATATATATATATAATAAAATATAAACAGGTGAAAGTAAAAGCTTTACTATGAGGTCTTGTAAGATAATTCCGTTTTGAAAAAGCTTGTTTTCTTCTTCAGTGATATTTAGAACAACTTCATGTTTAAATTTTCCCATTTAAGGTGCATGCAGCTCCTTGGATTTTATTCTCTTACAACCTCCTTATATTAAATTGAATGTTCGCACGATTTGTTTGTGTAGGGTGAATGAATAACATCAGTGCTCTCGAAATATCAACACCATTTCGATATCACTATAGGGCACATAGATTTAGACGATTACACCCTAATTTTAGTCAAAATTTCTAAATTAACTTTATTGTGTCTTTGGAGCGCATTCAACTCATCAACAGATAAGCTAAACCTTGGTTTTATAAAATTTTAAAAATAATAATAATTACTAACTGTAATAATAGCACTAAAAATAATTAATATCATTTTAAAATAATAATAATAATAATAAATAATAATAATAATAATAAATAATAATAATAATAATATTTTTAAATAAAAATTCAAGTTAAAAAAACAATAATAATTTATTTAAAAATAATAATAGAAATAAAATATTTTATAACAATAATAACAAAACACGTTAACTATATATAATTTTTCATTCAGGCGCTATTGTACATTTGTAATTTTAAATGAGAAATAAATCACACTTGAAGGCAGGCATTTGTAAAACAGTTTAAAAACGCCATTTTCCTTTTGCCAGAAGTCAACTCGATCGTAAAATCTAGTAGTATATATAGTAACATATTTTAAATGAATGGGCATAAAGTTTCGTGAAACACACGTAATAAGCACTGCTGCATAGGAGAGAACAATTCGGCAACAGCTGGACACCTTGTTTTTAAAAAATCACACCCTAAATTGGGTGGATTTCTAAGATTCTTCAAAACCAAAAACGAAAAATAATTAAGCATAGCTGAAGCTGTTGTGTGCAACATACTTAATCCTTTTATTATATGCATAAATTTGTCAGTAATATATATATATATATATATATATATATATATATATATATATATATATATATATATATATACGCACATATAATGGGACTGATGTTTATATCAAAATCGCAAACTTGATTTAAATATTTGCTACCATCGCTCGCACAACCAATGATCATTTAATACTTAATCTTCAGCTAAATAAACAAATAAACTTCGTGCAAGTTTTGAACATAACCTGGAAAATGTATGTGCGCGTGTGTTTCTATACGCGCGTTCCCTATCCTGTACGTTTCTCGTATCCTGTTTGGCGTGTATTATGTGTATTTATTCAAACTTTATGCTCCTTTCAAAAATGTGCACCATGCTTTCCAGTCGATTTGAATTCTGGTGAAAAGAAAATGAGATTTTTCTTATTGTGCTATACATACGTGCACAGGTTCGAGCCCTAAATTGTAGTAAATTCTGAACACTACGTGATGAATTTCCAAAAATGACGAAACCTGTCTAATGTATGGAATACCTTTTCCAAACTATACAATACTTAATTTATACTGACAAATGTATGTACATAATGGATAAGGTGTTTACACCAAGATCACAACCTTGATTAAAAAGTAACTGTACATACCTATTTTATAATAAATGTAACCTCCACGCATGATTTAATTCTCAATTAAAATTACAAATAAAATTTAACTTGTACATACATTTTTTATCTGTATAATTATGCATATGATTTTTTACAATTTGACTCATGCCTAATTCATGCATTCGTAGATGTTAGCGCTTGACAGGCAAGAATATAAATTTAAAAATAATTTTTGATCACAATGCACTGTGTACCGGTAAAGCTAGAGCAGCAGAAACTACAATAATTAAAAATTTCTTTTTGTTAAATTGTATCGCTGTGTAAATGACAGTTGAGATTGAAATGGAAAATGAGGAATGAAAAAAATCCAAAAATATGTAACATTTCATAAATAACTAAACATAAATAATTTCATCAATAACGATGGCAATAAGAATGCTACTTTCAACTAACAGAAAAGTGTGCATAATTTTTTACCAGCAAAAAATACAGGCAAGGGTCGAAATCAAACAAGGTTTACATAACAAAAAATTTGCAAAGACCTGTAACATGGCTTAAAGCGCGTATGTTTCATCCGTTTGGCCGAATTTTTTCAGCTGTGCAGAATTAGTAAACACCAATTGTCCATAGAGATTTCGCGTAACGTCGGATTGAATTGTGCACTTGATTGACGAGACATAAATTCGTATTAAACGCCGTAATATAGCCTTTAGATGAACATCCACACTGGCGTGTTCCAGCTAGGAAAATAAGCTGATTAGTTTGAAATTATGAAGATCAGCTTCTTAATCATTTTGGTGGACCTAACGAGAAATAAAAGCATGATTATATTGGCGCATAAAACAACAGTACAATTTCAAGGCAAACATTCTTCACAGTCAATGTGAAAAACAGCAGTTAAGTGCTTAAAACATAAACATTTAGAATGTTTACTAATTACCACAAATTAACTATTAGTAAAGGCAACTTCAAGAAGAAATGCGAGCAAGTACAGCAGGAGACGACAAAAATTTGACAGCAAAACGAATGCTGCGAACAAGTGGGCGTTTTTTTATAAAAAAAAGCTTCAAATCATAAAATATCAGACTTTGCTGTGGGTGTATGCGCCCTGCAGCTTGAAATTCGCAGATATCTGAAGCTAAAATTTAATTTTTACAATTATTGTGGTAGTGTAGAACACAAAGAAAACTGGATCACGTTACGTCTTAATAGAAAATAATATGCCGTCTTGACAATTTCTGTTTTGCTTTCTATGTAAATATGTTATCTAGATAGAATACTTCTTGTGTTTATAACATATTGTTAGATTTCTTTAAATCAAGTTTGCGTGCTTGATGTAAGGACAAATTTCATTTTATTAAACTAGTTGCCGAATAGCAGAGGAAAACTACCGCCAGTGGCATAAACTTACCATGTTGTTCGAACACTGGTTAAATAAAACGTGATTGATGTTTGCTTAACGTTGGCATCTTGATTTAAAGAATTTTTCCTACCACCCGCGAAATCACTGATTGCTTAATTGTAGTACCTACAGTGAGATTTGTTTATGAGATTGCCACTACGAAAATTATATTGTATATGAACTACTTAATTTAACTGTAAATTTACAAAACATCTTAATAGAAAATGATCATTTATGTATTTTTTGTAGTTAATTTAATATTTGATAGATTTTAATTTTGAAGATGTAAGGATTCCAACTAATAAAGCGTAATAAAATCGAATAGAGAGACAGTTATATCTCAAAATAATAACCGAGGAAAATGAAATGGTTCAAAAATTTATTAATTATTGATTAAAAATAAATCGTGTAAATGTAAATAAATCCAATGAGATTGGTGTTTACTTCAAGCTCGCAAACTTGATTTAAAGAATTGTTACCATAACTAGCGCAATCAATTATTGATTAATTGGATTGCCTATATATGTATATGTGGCGAAAGCTGCAAAGAGCTAATGTTCGTGACTGCATAGAAATTTTGCAGCCGACATTTCCAGTCAAGTATGTATGCCAAACTGCTAGCGGTGAGAACCGCATATCTAAATTTGATTTTCATATATATTAAATGCCGTTTGATCCTCGATAGTCAGTTTGCCGTCGTACTCTGATGATGATCATGGAAAGTCGAAACGCATCAGTGCGTTGCGGCTGGCGGTAGTTTGGTTATGTTGTTCGACAACTGGTTAAATATAATGGGATTGGTGTTTTC
Source organism: Eudiplozoon nipponicum (assembly GCA_029291075.1). Classification (NCBI taxonomy): domain Eukaryota; kingdom Metazoa; phylum Platyhelminthes; class Monogenea; order Mazocraeidea; family Diplozoidae; genus Eudiplozoon; species Eudiplozoon nipponicum. The sequence continues at coordinate 39,187 of JAQBSW010004956.1, read as the reverse complement.
TTCAAGCTCGCAAAATTGACTTAAAGAATTGTTACCACCACCCGCTTAATCAATTATTGATAAATTGTATTGCCTAAATAAATTATTTTGGTTAAAAAATGTGGGGCAAATGATCGGCACCATTAAATCCACCGGTGTATATTAATATGAGAGCATGGCCTAGTACATTGAACATTTCTATAATTGAACAATCATTGATTGCGCCGGCGGCGATAAAATTTATTCTAAATCATGTTTGTGATCTTAATATAAACACCAATCCCGTTGCCTTTAATGAATCGCCTTTCATACATTATACAATGCTTCGTTCATACTGACAATGTACATATATATATATATATATATATATATTTGTCAAATCATTCATAGTCCACAAATTTACATGTATGTGCGGTAGCACATACATTGGACGTACGAAGAAGTAATTGATCAACAGAATCCAGCAACCTTTATCGCGGAAATTGATTAGTAAAGGCTTGTCACCGTCAGGAAATCCAGCTATTTGCGATCATGTGTTGGAAGCGGGGCGTCCAGTAAATTTGACCAATTTCTCAATTCTATATAAAGCAAAATCAGGAAATTTATTATATATTTATAAAGTCCTTTATATAAAATAACAAACACCTAGCCTAAATATTCAAAGGTTTCGTCAGCATGATATTCTAATCGAGTGGACACGAATCACAAAATCCAATAACAATTTATTAGCATCCAGGCAAGCTCAAACACCCACTCGACCAAACTCAACAAACATTCGATCTTATTGGCAAAAAAACTGAAGGAGAATAAACAGCTGCACATACGGAGACAATATAAGCATTCAACACTGCAATCCACACCTGCGCTGTTTCCAAGTGACAAAAAACTGCGGAACATGGGGAAACTAAAGACTACACTCTGGAAATTAACATTCCTACACGCAACAGCCAAGAATGAGAACATTTGGTTAACTTCCAATCCACCAATAAAAGAATGACCAGATCCCAGATATTACTATGCAATACAGCGAGAACTTACATTTACATGAAAACAGACACACACATACAAACACATACCTACTAATCAGCCCAAACAATAGATAGAATTAAAACACGGTCATATTTGCTACCATCTACATAATCAGATGAAAAACCCAGGATATGTATAATTATATATATATATATATATATATATATATATATATATATATATATATATATATATATATATATGATTGGATTAGTATTTACATCATAATAACAATTTTTTAAATAATTCATATCCCTTACCGCTTAATCAATGTTAGTTTAATTATAGCAATGTAAAATTCAACCAAACTTCCACATATATTGCGTTATTTGTTCTATAATGACAGATTTTGGAAGGATAGTTGAAAATTTAGGTCTAAAGAAATGCCATGTACGCTTCACCTGAAAAAAAGATTAACTAAAATGACGTTATCTACTATACAACTGAAAATTTTGTTTAGTGTGTGTGGAGTGGCTCAGTGGTAAGAGCACCAAATTACGAAGCATAGGTACCCAGGATTGAGACCTGACCGCAGCAAATTCTGGGCAATAAATGATGAGTTTGCAATAAAGATGACAGCAGTCTACTGGATAAATTTCCTTTTCCACACTATACAATACTTAGTTTATACTGACAAATGTATGCACATAATTGGTCAGGTGTTTATATCAAGTTCGCAACCTTGAAAAAAAGTAATCCCTATCACCGCCCGCGCAACCAATGTTCGTTTAATAATACTGGATTAATTTCCTTTTCTACATTACGCAATGCTTACTTTATACGGACGAAATGATATATATATATATATATATATATATATATATATATATATATATATAATGGAATTGGTGATTATATCAAGATCGCAACATTGAATTAAAATAGTTGATGAATGATTTATCAATAGAATTTTGTTGCATTTGATGAATTATGATCAATAAATACGCACATTATTTCGATTCATTCCGATAATGACTTAGCCTACATGTGCAAATTGATAATTATTTGCACTTCTAAATTTATCCATTATTGGTCAGAATATTCGAATTTTCAAATGGGCATCCATAATCAGAAAAGGGCGAAATTGCATAAATATTTCTGTCCTAAATTTTTCGCGAATCAAATAAAAGTCATGCATATAAGCTTTAGCGATTGATTCGTCATTTTTGCACGCTCTCGGTAAGGTAGAAAATATATTTTAATATTTAAAAATATATAAATATACAATTTGCATAATGAAGGTCGTGTAAAATCATAATCACACTGTTGCTTAACTAATTACTTAATATGGAAAATGTGCATAGCTTTGTGTGGGAAAAAATAAATATTTGGCGACATATTATTGGTGTAGAAGGGCTAAACTGGGAAAAGGTAAGCCTGTCGATTAAATGTTTGTAATAAAAACTCTTGAAACGAAAAGATAACAAATGATGGCTCATTTTAGCACTGTAAGTAGGTTGTCACTTAAAAACGCAGAAAAATTAAATTTTCAACTACTTGATACATCAATACACAAAAATAGGTTGTCTATTGGATTTAAACACCAAAAATTAGTGTTAAATAATTAGTGAATACCGTATGGCAGCGAGATACACGTATTGTTGCAGAAGTCGAATGACAACAAGAATACTGACGACCGCATATAGCACGGAAGAATTGAAGATGCGTCTACAATTGGGAAGTCGTACAGTTGTGAACCCAAACAAGATTAGGACAACGTTACGGATGAAATGCAACTGAAGACTTAGCTGCCGATAATAATTTGAGGCGGATACTCTGAAACATAAAAATTGTTATGAGGAAGATGACAGCAGAATTCCGATTCTCAACTAGCAAATGTGTATCGATTAGCCCAGTTCTTCGACTAGTTCATTGGCATTATCTAAATGAAAAAAGAAATTATTTAAAAAAAGTCATTTCAAACCAAATTTAAACTATTAAAATTGATTAATTAATTCGCGTGAGTAATAGGAGAGAACATTGAATTATTTATTTCTTTGTAAAGAAGTGATATTTTAAATTTTGAACGCCATTTGCAGTGGAAATGTCTGTTACCATGGACGCAGATTTATAATAAACACTATAATTAATCTCATATATAGCAAACATTTCGTATAAATGCAATGAAGATCGCATTTTATAATTGGTTAATACTCAGTGCATTATAATGGATTGAATAAACGAATATAAATCAAGACTCAAAACCTCTAAAGAAGATGAAGCAGTTACGGCGGAAAATCCCATGATGTTCTAATGGTAATTACTCACTAAGCAAGTTATTATTCAATGTGTAAGTTTGTGTGTATGTGTGTGTGTGAGCCAAATTTTGCTATATGTTGAACGTTATGGTCGCACATAAATTGAGCTGTTCAATAATTTAAAAAATCATTCTGTAGTAAATAGCCGGATCTTGTAGAAGATACGTTTTTAGGTCATAAAAAAATAGTAAACCAAACTAAATTATACATTTAAAAAATGTCCAATAAATATGTTATTGCATTATTTGGTTACAAAGTTAATGATAATCCAAACATTACAAAATAATGCAAGTGGAGCTTATTAATAAAACCTAGGTTTTGTCCATATTCGACAACTGTTGATTACTAGCCACGACTTCAACGTTCGGGAATTGAACCAAATATAATTTAATTCAAAGCGGAATGTCTCGAGATGTTAACACACGTAGAAAATGATTTTCCGATAAGTGGGTGGAAATTTGTATATTAAACAAATGCTTGAATACAGTAAGATAATATTTAAATACTTTGTCCGTATAAATTAAATATTTTATGACGGAACAAAAGCAATTCATCAAAAGATCCGTTTCCTTCACAGTTGGTACTCATTAAGTTCTTACAAGAATTGCCCTGACAGGAGATCGAACCGGACAAATTTACATCAGTTTTGAAACTCATCCGTTTTGTGAACCAAACCGCGTATTACAGGAAATTTTAAGTAAAATACCAACTTAACTTTTCTGATAATTCGAATGAAAGCATTTTGCAACTACTCTCAACTAGAAGTTTTAAATATACACAATGACAACTGAGGAAGCGATATTGAATAAAAGAAAATTGGGATGATATTATTATGTATATGTACATATGCATGGCCTATGATAGCAAATGCAAAACATCAATTAGACAAGCTTCGTCATTGCTGGGCATGCAGATAATGCACGTCTTGGGTGGCGCAGTGAATATGGTGTACGATTCTCAATCGAATGTGCTCCGGTTGAAGTCATGGGTGTGACAGTTTTTCAAAGTAATCAATAAGTGCCATATAAGGAAAAAACAGCTTACCTGATGAATTTCATTTGCTATCTTATACAATATTTAGTTCATATGAGCAATAAATATGACAAATGCCATTAATTTACTTCATTAAACATAACTTCATTCAGGTCGCATGGATTTTTTTCTACAATGAAAAACTTGTGGTGACTAGTTGTAAATATCTATTGATAATAAGGCAAAATATACTCCACCAAATGGAATGTCTGACAATAAAGCATATGCTTGTTCACAATTGAAAATTGGATATAGTTCGAGGCTTAAATGACGCAATGAGTAATTTGCTAAAATGTGACGCAAATGTTCTCAAGTTCGTGGCCCTGTTAGAGCCTGTCATGAAAATTATGTTATAAAATTGATGCATTAAATTTAATGCAGCTAAACTACGAGTGTTATTTAGGGTAACACACTTGCCCTTACTAGCAATCAAAGAGAAACATCCGTTAATGTCGACATCAAATATTATTTACCAATATACATGCGTAATTTGTTGATAAAATTACGTAGACCGATCTACCAGACGATTAATTTCTTGAATGAGAGAACACTGTAACATAAACGCCTCTTTTAAATCAAATGGTGAATACATGTCTGCAATTGCGCAACACATCGTCGAAACATCATATGTATGTTCTCCACATGTAGCATTTAAAATAATTACTAAATGCGATGACAAATGGGAGCTAGCCACATACAAAGCCTTATGGATAAACAAATTGCCACCGTATTTATGCATGCAGAAGAAGCATGTTCAGGTATTGAGCTTGAACTGGAGGCTAACACGCAATTGATTGGTTTCCGTTTACATATTCCTTTCTTTTTTTGCCTTCCAATTTATATACAAGGATATGTTCATTTGCAGATATTAGAGGAGATAATGAGAAAGAAGCGTTTCTTGTATCGGATAAATTTTATTTTTTTTTGCATATGGGAAGAGTACAATTAATATATATATGCTGTCCATTAATCAGTAAGGATAACCTGATTTCATCATTCCTATAATAAATATCCCCAACGAAATGTCGAATATCATCCGTTCGGAATTCTCTTATCTGTTCACAATTTGACGGAAGTTTCTCCAGAATGGCAGCTCTTATCACTCCCGTTAAGGTAATTCGTGAAACAGATGAGCCTTTATTTTAAGGAGCATAGAATAAACATCTCATTACTGTTTGCGCTTAATTTGACCATGTTTTACATTATATAAATCATGGGTAGCACTATCCGCACAATTTAATAATTCTCGTTGGCTAACCTACTTGTCACAAAACCTTGTCCGATTAAACAGACCGTGTAATAACATGCTTCAAAGCAATAATTGTCATTGATCCGCATAATTATCACAAACCGTGTCATTTTAAGTACTTCTACAATAAGGCATATTAATATTTTAATAATCATATATATATATATATATATATATATATATATATATATATATATATATATAATTTTAGCATTACTTTAGGCACCCATTAAAATACTCGCATATAATTTTCATCGGTCATTCTTCTTTCTGTGCATATTTTTGTGTATCCTGCCGATATCAAATAAAATTCATTAAAAACTGTGCAACTCTATAGAGCCCGGCGTCGATTTTGTAGGTACGTGGCATTTACATTAACTCTAGTAAGAAATGTCGTAAACATTGTCTATTTTGCTCTTTTTCAAGTAATATATATATATATATATATATATATATATATATATATATATATATATATATATATATATAAATGAGCATATCGTTAGAAACGCATTTAAGCCACCATACGTCACTTTTTATTGATGAATTTGCAATTTGCTTATTATAGGAAAACATTTTGCTTAGATTATTTCAACTTGAGATGGCTAACACCGTACTTATATATGTACACACTCAAATGCACGCACAAGAATACAAATACAAAAGAACACAGAAGCACACGTGCACATAAACCTTCGCAGAATAATAAATAGACAACATAAAGGGCCTTAAGTATCATTGTGATAAGACTAAAAAATAAAAATTCATATAGATAATTGACGTTTATTTGCCCTTTATTCAATAATTCTCATAGCCAGATTTTATTTTGGCCATCACCAGAATAAAAGACTTCGAAATTTTCAATTGACCAAATTTAAAAACAAGAATCATAGGTTAAATGACAGAATTTGTCTCCGTAAAAAGTGAATCTATCATGTCAAAGTAATTATAGAAAAGATAAAGATGTGCTAAAATTTATTTTGTCACAATTTCATGCAGTCTGTTTTTCCTTTTGAATCTTGTCGATCTTTATTAACCTACTGATTTCCATCACTAACAAAATAGCCTGTAATTTAGGTGTGTAGATCTAATGCTCGCGAATTTTGAAAAAAGCGTGTTTGGAGTTAAACGTGTTACAACAGAAATTTCATTTATCCTGTCGATCTGCACAACATTATTTTTATTTCAAACTGAAGATGGAGCATTAATTTCAATTTTTTTAAGATAACAAATGGTTATCATTTTGTACCTGGCAACAATTAAATTCAACCAGGACCAAACAAACGGTGTAATTAAACATTAATTGATTGCGCGGGTGGTGGTAACATTTAAAAAAAATCAAGTTTGCGAGTTTGAGGTAAACACCAATCCCATTTTTTTTAACCAGTCGTCGAGCAACATAGCATTAGTGCGTGCGACTGGCGGTAGTTTTGCTATGTTGCTCGACGACTGGTTAAATAAAATGGGATTGGTGTTTAATTCAAGCTCGCAAACTTCATTTAAAGAAACGGTGTAATCTCATTCCATTTATATATTCTTCTTTGCGAAGGCCTAATATTTTTACAGTTGAGCATTAGATATTGCGTACATAAGAAAATAATTTCAAGTAGGACAAAAATGATATACAATAGTCAGCATGAACTTAATATATAATTCCATGTACACATGGGTTTCATGCTTACATGCGATTCATCAGCGGAAGCCGGTGCAAGGCCCCATGGCTACTATATTTGGTGAAAATTTTCTTGACGGCTGGACGGTGCAATTTCTTATAATAATGTGTACTCTCAGGTGTAATCTTATGTATAAATGCGTTTCGTGCTTACTATTTAGGCAATTTCTGATGCTATACAACATTTACATTAGTTCACCGATCCGGGACAATATATGACTTCTATATGCATCGTAAATTAATGTCAAGATTTATATGAAACTTAGACAATTGATGTGCATTAAATACTGTGAGAAACTTGTACTAAAATCTTATTGCTAAAGGCAATTGAAATGTGCATTTATACTGCTTTAATAAGCATACATATATAGAAGATAGCATTGTTTAGTTGCTACACATTTATTGATCCAATATTTAGTCAGATGGAATCGTAATGCTGGCTCTTTCTGATAACTTGTCAGTAAGTATGAAACAGCATGTGTACATAAGATGATACATTTTGTTCTTACTGACTTTGTCACATACATCTTGTACTTTTTGAATGAACTTTTTACTAGATGAGCCATACGTAATACATCTATGTAAATAAGACTGTATAGCCTAAAGTTATTCTAAATGGGTAATGTAAGTTTAAATAAACTGCAAATGTAAATGCTAGTTATATGTATGGATATGGACTTGGGCAGTTAATTATAATATTTTATAAATTATAAAGGGTAATACATCAAAATAAGTTAGTATGGCTTTCTTTACCAGTTGTAATGTTTTTAAATTGAAATAAGACGTGATCTGAGAGGATTTTTTTCGGACATCAAACAGAAGAAGAGTAACCTGGGGACGACCGTTGTCTACTTTGGATAAATGCACAATTCCTATGTAAATTGGTAAGAAATTAATGACTTTCAGTTTCCCTTTTCAGCCTTGTTTGCAATTGTTTTTAATATATAAAAGTTATTAATAAACGGTTATAAATTTGTTTAGAAATGAACAGCATTACCTGGATTTATTTAATTCAATGGTCATTAATTGGTGATAAACAAAATTATGCTTAAATGCTGTTCGTGTTAGATTAATAAAGGTGACATTCATAGCATACCTTGGCCTAGTACATTCTTTATGCATGCCAATTTGAACCACATAATTTAATGGTGAATTGAGAAGGTCGAATCAAGTAACTGGCGACAGATTACCGACACCAGAATATGGCGTTAGTGCTTATTTCACTTCTGACATATTGAACAAGTTAAAAAAATTTCAAAATTTAAACGTCCAACTATTTTACGTCAACCTAGTTTTCATAATTATAATCTATCAAATTATTTTTTTGTTTTCGTATACTTGAATAAATTGAAACAGTCAAAGCAAAATGCCCACAATTTTTACTAAGCCTGCTGTGGCGATGACCTATAACTGCAAAAAGGAACTGAAAACAGGCATAGAAATACATATAGAATACTTAAAACACGTACGCGAAAATGCGTTTCAGAAACAGAAGCATGAACATTACCCATTCATACACAGAAACCCACACTCGCAAACACAATGGGAACATTCGGACAAAAAACGAAAACAACGCAATAAATAAGCTGATAAATATTATTCCTGCACAGTACATAGATTATTTCACTATTAAGGTATAACAATAACATTGAAATTAGAGGCGACGAATCGACCGTTTGCACACACACGCACACACACACACACACACTAATATATATATATCATATATATATATATATATATATATATATATATATATATATATATATATAGAAGACACCCAAGCACTAGCAAAGAAGTCACTACAAAACGAAAATACATAAACAAAAAAGAAATTGAAAACAGAGCCCACGTGTCGTTCTGGCGTAAATACTTAGAGCAACAAACATCATAATTCAGAGTACAGAAAACGGATGTGAGACACAGTACCTTAAGGTTAGTAAGCAGAAACGGAAATGTGAGAGTGATGGTGTGATTTGATTCGAGAATAGTTGTACCCCTTTTAGAAACGTCTCTGTGTGCAGCAATGATTGCACGTGCATAACATATAGAATACGAAAAGGAGGTCTTTGTCACCAAGTAACAAACGTGGTCTAGTAGAACTAAAAACAAATTTTAGTAGTAATGCGCCATAACGGTTACGGCTAAATCAATTGATTCGGTGTTTATCTCAAGTGTGCAAACGTGATATCAATATTGTTACCTCAATCGACGCAATCATTGATTACTTAATTGTATAAGTTAAATACATGTGGTGAAGGCTGTAGACATGTTACTATTGCGATTGCCTATACAGTGTGCAGCTGACATTTACAGTCAAGTGCAATGCACGTAAGACAACTATGAATGAGAGCCACATCTCACAATTTTCATGCCCTAATTCTATATTACCGTCTTGTCCCGATGTTGGTCATAGAAGGTGGACATGTATCTAGATGTGAAGCAAGACTTGCTTCAATTGTTTCGTGAAATGCATCTGATGAAGATCTACGTTAATGTAGATCTAAATATTATGGAAAAAGAAAATTACTGGAACAATGAAAGCTGCGTTAGTCAAAACGCAGATCAGGTAATTTCAATTAATTCAGTATCGCAACAAGGACATTCCTTCAATTCATATAGTAGATCGGTTTTGTCCTTGTTGGGAACTCATCATGTACTGGCCAGGAATTGCCGCGGACAGGGCTCGAACCTGGGCACATCTACTTCGGAATCTGGTGCTCTAACTACTGAGCCACCGTGCAGCACACTACACTACATACAATTTTCAGTTATATACTAACTAATATAACTTGGTTAGTCTATTTTGCCTTTACATGGAGTTCATATGGCATCCATTTAGATCCAAAGTTCCAACTAACCATTCCAAATCTGTCATTACAGGTTCGAGCCCTGTCCGCGGCAAATTCTGGCCAGTACATGATGAGTTCCCAATAAGGATGAAACCGCTCTACTGGATAAATTGCTTTTTCTACACTATGCAATTCTTAGTTTATACTGACATATATAAGTAATTAATGGGTCAGGTGCTTATATCAAGATCGCAACATTGATTTATTATTAATTAATTCATTATTAATTATTAATTAATTAATTATTATTAATTAATTATTATCACCGCTCACGCAACCAATGTTTGTTTAATTATATAAATGTTCATATCAATGCCAATTCTCCATGTAGTGTGATATCTGTACAGTAATGAAATATTAAGGATAGTTAGTTGTAACTTTGGATCTAAAAGGAAGCCATATTTGCGTCACCAAAAGGAAGGCTAATCTAGAAATATTAGTTTGTATATAACTGAAAATTGTGTGTAGTGTGCGTCTGTTATGCAGTGGTGAGAGCAGCAGATTCTGAAGCAGACCAGCCTAGGTTCGAGCCCTGTCCATGATATATTATACACAGTATGTGAAGAGATCCGAATTAAGACGAAACCGGTCTACTGGATGAATTGCCTTTTCGATACAAAGCAATGCTTCGTTTATTATCTAAAAGGAATATGAATAATTTTTCAAAATTAGATTGCGGAGTGCCAGCTTCATATTTTCAAATGCCGCGTTTGGCCAGAAAACAAAGATGTGATAGAACCGCATTTCCATAGGGACGAATACAAACTCAGCCCGGTCGAAGACAAAACGGAAATGGAAATTTTGATCTCTCGGATCTATGTGAAACTGTCTGTGCAAAGCGACTACACGCGTACGCAAAACACGGCATTGGAGAATATGAATAATGGCAGTGTGTTTAGATCAAGATCGCAACCTTAATTTAAATAATTCTTATCATCGCCCATGTAACCAATATTCGTTTAAGTCATATGTATAATTAAACGAACATTGTTTGTGCGGGCGGTGATAGCAATTACTTTAATCGATGTTTTAACCGTGATATAAGCAACTGACATATCATGTGCACACATTTGTCACAATAAGCTAAGTATTGCATAATGTAGAAAAGGCAATTCATCCAGTAAATCGGTTTCGTCCACATTGGAATCTCATCACGTACTGTCCAGAATTTGCCGCGCATATGCCTACGTTCGAGCCCTTTTCGCGGCAAATTCTGAACAGTACGTGATAAGTTCCCAATTCGGACGAAACCGGTCTACTGGAAGATTGCCTTTTCCATACTATGCAATACTTAGTTTATACTGACAAATGTATGTTCAAAATGAGTCTGGTCATTATATCAAGTCAAATATATATTGATATAGAACGAGCTTTAGCAAATTGACTGATCTCAAATATAAGAAATAAAAATATTTGTTGCCGAACTGAAATTTCACCGCTCGATTTTAGATGATAAGAATTATTTACTACAATAAGTATTGCCCAACAACTAGATAGAGATAATCGTCTGTTAAAATGGGTTTCATTGTTATACTGAATTTAGCTCGAACCAAACATAGATTATTTAAACTTTAACCAGAGAAGTCTTTTCTTATTTGGAACGATAGCTAGAAAGGTCAATTGGCCAAATTAATCACGTGGTTTTTGTTGTTTCATTTTAGTTTCTAACCATTCGTATTTAATGAAAGCAAGTAGCATGTTATATCATATCAATGAAGTTTATGGCAATTTACAGTGTCGAGAAATCACCTGTTGAAAATATTTTATTTTACATTTAAGTTATTGTAATCGAGAACCATAGGTAACGGACGTCAAATTAATTATTTTGCGGAACAAAACTCTCCTTAGATAAATTTTCGAATGATAGTCTTAAAATATTTTAATAGTGCATTCAACGATATAGAGATGAAGAGAAATGCCTTTTAACAGAAGATCGCGAAAAGGAAAATGCGCAAGCGGTACTTTAAATGTAAGTTTTTAAGGTGGAAAACATTATTTCTCCCACCTGGACGTAAATACATACATGCGTTGTCAGAATAGGACAATGGAAGCTGGTCTTGCCGATGTGAAGAGATGTGCTGCATGTATATTCGTAAAAGCCGTAAAACTACTTAAACAAACTCAATGGACCAGGATTACAAATGATAATAATGCTTGCATTGCTGTCGCTGTAAATATTTGTATTTCTAAAAATATGTCAAAAGAAGGAATTATGGAAAATAAACTAGTTAGACTGATAAATATTATGAGCGACAAAATTGGTTCTAAAATAATTATTGATCATTTATTGATTAGTAAATTTACCTTCGAGAAATAATTAATTATAAGTTAATTAAGTGTCTATTAATTAATTGGGCTATCAGTTTCACATATTTCTAAATGTACCGTTTTCAATATGTAAAAATTGATGTGGTAAAACTGAGTGGTATGTTTGGTTAATTTGTGGCCAATAGAAAATAAGAGAAAACATGCAAGATATTTTAATAAATATTAATAATACAGGTATGCAGTTTATAATTATTTTCACTTCAACCTTATAGAAATGTGTCATTAACAGAAACTTGAGAGGAAAAAGACTACAAATAAGTCTATAAACTAACAATTTTTCTCAATCTTAATCATGGAAAGGTATAATAAATTACAATCATTATATATCTAGAAAATTTCATATAAATTCATGATGTGAATATATATTATTTAATAACGCTACAACACCTTTCTTTAAATCAAATTTTCGAGCTTGAAGTAAACACCAATCCCATTTTATATAACCAGTCGACAAACAACATGACAAAACTACTACCAGTCGTTGTTCGTCGACTGGTTAAATACAATAGGATTGGTGTTTACTTCAAGCACGCAAACTTGATTTAGAGAACTGTTACCACCACCCGCGCAATAAATTATTGTTTAAATGCTGCAACACTTCGGTTTAATATATATTCACACGAAAATGTTTAACATTTAGTTAAGATGGAACAAATAATTAATGCCAAGCGCTTATTTATTGTCTAAAATTCTCAGTTTAATGCTTTCAGTTTGCGAATTAATGCTTGATATCATATGAGAGCGTCATTAATTTCGAGATGTCAAACATCATTTAAGTAACTAAGCGATCATTTATTGCAAAAATGATGATAACAATGATGTAATTCAAGTTTTCAGACTTTATATAGATGTCAACCAAATTTTATTTAACCAGACGCACAACGTCGAAAAACTAAAGCCCCTCAAATACACGGACGTATTCAAAAGTTCCATGATCAGCAACACAGCACGTCGGTAAACTGCCTAATGAGCAGTAAGCCACAAGGTGTATAAACTCATTAATGCTCCTATCACACATAGTTACTTAGCGTATACTGTATTTGATGAGAGAGTCGATTAAAAAAATTTCTATGCAGTTACAGACATAAAATTTCCGCGGCTTGCACAACACATCAGTTATATAAATGATAAATTAAAAGTTGTGCATGGAAAGAAAATAACCTTTAGAGTCAAGTTTGTGGACTTAATATAAGCATCAACAATATTTTAATGCACAGGCTGTACAACATCGGAAAATTAACTCCAGTAATACTTTGTCTGAGAGCTCAAAAACAGTGTGCAACCGACTTCCAGTCAAGTAAGATGTATGTGAAACTTCCAGGTTCGATAGCTGCGATTCTGCTTCTCCATATCTTTTATACGCATTGCTGTTTGAACCCCGTATGTCACTTTTCCGTCGTGCTCTGATGGTGACCTTGGAAGTTCGCAGTGCGTCCGTACGTGCGACTGAGGGTGGTTTTGCTAGGTTTTTAGGTTTGTTAAATAAAATTTGATCTTTCTCCAATTTCAGCTCTCCAACTTGATTAAAAGAAATAATTAAATTGGTATAAAGTTATCCAGCGAGATAGATAATTTTTCCAGTACTGAAGTCTATTTTTGTAAACGGATTGTTTAACATGACAATTTAGCACACAGCACACACACACACACACACACAAAAAAAAAAATATATATATATATATATATATATATATATATATATATATACAAATGCATGCATATTTTTGTATTTGTGTGTGTATATATTTCTGAGTGGTGCTAGATATTCAACAGTATTTCCAAGATTGATCATGATTAGAATGTCACGTACAATAAGCTCTGCATTGATGTCATTCATTTTTTCGTATGGCCTCAAAAATAGTGATCTGAAACGTCCATGAAACAGACGTACCCACTCAAGAGATTCACTTGCCATAAAAATAGGTTATGTATTTAAGCCCGTGTCCCTTTGATAGACAGACTAATTATGTTTAATAAACGGCTATTATCTAATGCTCTCTTAAAAAGACAAATAAATTGATTGATAGATTTATTTTTCCCCACCAAAATTTAATTGAATCGTTAACTTTATTCTGCAAAATCCACTACCCTTTAAGGGATTTAAGATGAGGCTGATTTAAATTGCTTGAAAACTTACGATTAGCTTAGTTGATTAATTTTCTCATCCGTTTAAATCATTAAATGCCTGTTTTATCTTCTAAAATCTATAAAAGGCTCAGTTGTATGAATGAAAACATCAAATATTTCTAGTTACTTAATTAATGCTTCAAGAAATTAACTCCACAATAACTTATTTATAGAAAGTCAACACAAGGAATTTCTATTGTCTTTTTGCCTAAAGATATGGTTCTATAATAGACGTGTATCATACCTATTAAGAATATTTAAAGGTTTAGCAGAATTTATGGTTCGTTTGTCAACACCATAAATGACAAACTGCTTTCATGACGAGCGAAATATATTAGAAATACAATGTTTGAAAAATCCTGTTTTAGCGGGTTGGGAACAGGAAATAATCACATTGAAATACTCTATTCTTCCTAATTTTTCTGTTATTTAGGTACCTAACTTTAAATCTCGCAAAAATTGAAGATATAACATCGTGACATAAATTTTTAAAAAAGGCAACGCAAATCGCCAGCATTTATAAAATTTTATCCCCCACCATAACATATTAGAACAAGGTGAATAAAGAATATAATAACCCTATTTAGCAATCATTGCTTACGTGAGTTGGTGATAACACCAATCAATTCCTTTAACCTGCCGCACAACATGGAAACACAAATGATTATTGAACGACTAAACGCCACATTACGTTCGACTGACGTTAGTCATAAACAATAATTGATTGCGCGGGTGGTGGTAACGATTCTTTAAATCAAGTTTGCGAGCTTGAAGTAAACACCAATGCCATTGTATTTAACCAGTCGTCGAACAACATAATAAAACTACCGCCAGTTGCAACGCACTGACGCGTTTACTCACCTCCAAAATACATCTACGGATATATCTTGAGCTTTGTTGTATTTAATTGCGCATTGCGCTCGTCAAATTTTGCGTATCCACGGTTATCTTTCGAGGGTGGTAGATTTGCACTATCAGTTCCGCAAAGATCCGATTGATCCACATTTCCTAATAAGCATTGACTTCGTCTGTGTGATGGCTGGGATCTGATTCGTCGTTAAACTCCGAAGGCTTCCACATTATTTGTACTAACCACTAGAGCTGAGGTACAAAGATTAGATCCTACCTTATTTCCAGTAATTTTTACGAATGATGTTGAAGTCTTCAGAGTGAGTTAACGAATCAGCACGCAGCCACCATGAAGACGATCGCAATGCATACTTGGAAATCATGATCACCCGGATCTACATCTACGGATTTCAGCGTTTCTTATTCTCTGTTGCCAACCTATTTCTCAAACAACGTTGGTCGAATGTTTCTTAGTGTCTAAGATCCTCGATTCTGGAAGACGAAATTTCACTAGCGTACGGCACAACTGCACATATATTTGCATTGAACGCACGTACTTTAAGAAAAAGTGAGATATTCGTGTTTCTGCATAAATTACAAAGGTTTGACAAAGCTCCTTCTGCTTTCACGATACGCGTATTCATTTTATAACTTAAAATGTTACTGCCACCAAGATATGTAAATCTGTCAACTATGTCCAAATCCCCAGATAAAAACAACAGTTGTGATTTTGTACAAGAAACATATATTTATTGGGTGCAAATGTCATACCAAGAACAGAACGACCATTGTTTATCGATCCAATGTGGCCTAAGCAGAAGCTGGGTTGTCGGATAATAATACAATATCGTCTGCACAGCCAAGATCGATTAATCTACTGCCCAGGGGAACATTCTAAACGTATGGTAGAATAGATTTCACAACGGCAACGGAGCTATAAAACTTGAAAAATCTACATCCTGAATGGACACCACTACCAGTAGTAACGTATTCGGGTAATTCATTGTGGAACTTTACACGACCAGAATTATTTGTGTAGAGATAACCTATAAGAATTAAAAATTTTGTGGACAAATCACTTTTCGACAGAATATCGAATAGAACATTTCGGTCAACTTTGTTAAATGTACTGTTGAATTCTAGAAAAACAGCTATTTTGGTCGAAAATATACATGTGGCTGAAAAATTTAATTAAATAAATTTTGCGAGCTTGAAATAAACACCAATCTTATTGTATTTAACCAGTCAAATAACATATTAAAACTTCCTTCCATAGGTCAAATACTAGAGAACTGGTGTTTGTTTCAAACGAGTAAACTTGAGTTATAAAATTGCTATCATCACTTGCGCAATCATTGATTGCTTAATGTTAAAGTCATTGACTCAGGATAAAAATATTATCTCCACAACATCTTTCTGGCCAGAATCTCGATTTGTTATGTGATTAACGCGACTTATTCAGATGGCATAAGACAGTTTAAGCAAATAACCAAGTTATGACTCTAGCCAAATTTATGACACGATGTTTAAAACACGAAATGTGACAGCATTCTGTGCGAGTAGAAATGACGGTCGACTTAATCCAAGCAAACTGCGCGGTCCCCTCATTCCTTATCGTAAGAAATGTGTTAAACAACATCTCTATATTTGTGAAGAAACCAAGCTTAAATAAGGCTGGAATCAAATCATGTGAGCCTTAAGCTTTGCGAGTTGTTTAAGATTAGCATTCCACACTGTTGAAACCGGAATACTTTCGGCAATCGGGACTGATGTAGGTGCCATCTATCAAGACGATACATGTTATCGGTTACTAGGTCTTTCTTAATTGTTTCGACAACATTAAAATTTCTAGAACCTGTTGTACGAATAATTTATACCAGCTCTCTAGCGTCTCTCGACCAAAATGATTCAAAACCAAACTTTATAGTGTCTCAGTTGGCGTCTAATAGCTCTACGAGTATAATTCTAAGCCGAGCTAACAGGATTTTGGCCTCTAACTTGGAGTATCTTTACAAATGTGCTTGGAACACGATGACTGAGTCTCTTGGAGCTTACAATACCAGGTACAGCAGTTCTTGTAATGTGCACAGTAGACCCTATCTTCATCGAAAGTAAGTGCGAATTTTAAGAATCAAGACGAAATAAAATCTACTTTAGAAATAGTCATATTATTGACGATAAAACGGCTGTTGAAGCCTGCTTACATTTATATAAGGTTTATGATTATTTAACTTTCTGGAATTTTTTTGTAAAATCTACAGAAATTAATTGCATAATCCGTGTCGACATACGTGTTTCGAAACGAGGGACAGTCCTGGATGCAACCACGCCATCTATAGCTAATTTTTACATGATATAGCTGAGGCCAAGATTTTATGAGGCTGAAGAACGTCATTTGGCGCATAAATTTACACTATACCCGAAGCTTGTTCAACAACCGTTCGCCTTTACCTTTGCGCGTTGAGTTTAAAGTGTATATGCATCCTTTATGAAATTTGGCGTCGCTTAAAAGCCTACTGTGAGCATTCATTTCAGAATAAATTATTTTCCCATATTTCTCACCAAAATAAATAGTGAGTAAAGGGCGTAATACCGGCTCCTACTGATGAGCTGACAGTAAGCGCGAAACGAATGTGCACGAGATAATATGTTCCGTTCATGCTGTTTATGCTTTATCTTTCTGGTCATTTTGAGCTAATTTGTTACTAGGAGCGCAACACCTAATACATATATGCGTATATATTAGTTCTCTGCCATAATCAGCATCTAACCGAGACTATATCTGAACTACTTGCATTAATTAGTAAAGGACTTAAGACGAAGTGGAATTTGGACTTTCTGTCGTCTGTGCTGCTGTTGGTACAACAGAAAGGTGACTGTGATTAAAGTTTCTGGTACTGATTTAAGTGGACGTCTTTGCGCGGGCCTAAAAAGTTGGTTGTTTACAGAGACGTCTAGTACAGTAAACGTATAATAATTCATATGTATCAATAATAAAGACATTGCCACAAGAGCGAAACCAACAAATTTGACTGCTACAGTAAGTTTCCAGAATTAATTTTGTTTTCCACAACCTCCGCACAAATTTCAGCAACTCACGCAATCACAGTTCTTCTACTGAAATAATTTTCTGCTTCATTTGTTTTTTCCATGCGCGTTTTCAACAACAATAGTACCGATTCATTCATAGTTTATCATCAAATCCACTCCATAACTATGTCTCTTTGTATAAACGTAAGTTTCCTTGTTGATTGTACAAAGGTATCGTTATTCTCAGCCAAAATATTTCTTCAATATTTCTTTTAAATACTACCCCTTATTCAATGTTCTGATATTTGAATTGTACCATAAATAACAGGGTTGTATCTTTTTTGTTATATGAAACAATTAGGCACATATTAATCGAATATTGTCACCTTTCTTTTGCTGGGAAAAGATTAAATGTGATGTAATAATATAAAAATTTTAATTTTATTATTTCATAAATTCTTAGCAATACGACAAATAATTGTAGCGTAAATCGAGCCTTGAACAATTTTGCTAGACACCAATAAAGGCGCAATGATATATTATAGCAAGGTTTACTGCAATCAAAATGAAGTCAGGGGAATATATTTCACGGTAAAACACAGCGACCCCGTTATTCTTCATCAATGCTGACATCGATAAACAAGAACAGAATTGTAAGATTAAAAAGATCTCAGTTCGACTGGACTATAATATAAAGCAAAATTTACAATAAAATCGAATTCCTTCGCTCGTTAAAATATTTATCATTTTCAGATTGCCTTGGCACTGAAGTAATAAGATTATCTACAAACTTTTTCAGTATCTGTTCCAATTCTATCCACATATTGGAAATTTAAACGAGATAAAATCTGAACAAGTTTTTAGTACCTGTAAGTGTTGAGTAAACGAATTTCAGTGGCAGATACCGTTGCTCAAATAAAAACCAGAATAAAATGTTTCTTGATCACGAAATAAGATGATGTCAAGTAATATGCAATGATAAAACTTTTTAAAAAGTATATACGTTTATTTAAGTGTATGCACTTGATTTTACATATATATATATATATATATATATATATATATATACATATATATATATATATATATATATATATATATATTATAAAAAAACATATACATTTATTGAATGTTAGCTTTAATAAAATTCAAAAAGTCATTTCTATGACCATAAATGAAATTAAATTTAGTCAGATAAAAGCAAAATGTCTTTCTCATTTTCCCTCAAATATCGACAAATTAACATGCTAATCTATTTTCGGAAAAATGGCGAGTGAAATTTGAAACTAGAAGAGCATGTTAAATAAAGGAACGTCCAATCATTTACAAATATCACCTCAATTTTAGACTGAATTCACAAGCATACTTTTTCTGTTTGTATATTTGAATTTATATAAATCAATATACAAACATATATATATATATATATATATTTATAGGGCGAGAGATAGATTCTACCTTAAAACGTCAACGTATATCTACACATATATATAAGACCGGTGTGTCGTTGTAGCTGTGTAAAAATGGAAATTCATGAGCGACATGCCGTGTTAAGTATGTTTCGTAATAAATTTCATTAACTGAGTTCATGTTTCATTGCTTGCGCATAACAACGTATTGCATGTTGTTCAACTGTAAATCGGCATATTGTACTTTTATTTTCCGCATTTGGATTATATTTTCATTAAAATGTCGATGCGGTATATATATATATATATATATATATATATATATATATGTTGTTAGTAAAAACCAAACATTGCTTCAGGTACCAAATGTAATTTATTAAGAAGACGAGTATCGTTGTAAAATGGAACTAGTCAAGTTCTTGCCAGAATTTGACACGACCAGGCCTATATTTGTTATCAAATCTTGCACCCATCCAATGCGACAACCCTGAGCACATTGCACGCAATTTTTAGTAACATACATATATCAATTTATATTTCTTTGGTTTGCCTATCCTTCTGAGCAAACGCTTTGGATAATAGACTTTACATGAAGGAAAATATAGCCAAATAATCTTAAGTTGATATACAAATTAAAATTGCTTGTAGTACGGCATATTGGCTCAGTAGATAATTGCAAGACTCCTGAGAAAATGTGGTCCATTTTGAGCCCCTTTTGTAGCAAATTCGAGCAAGAACTTTTCGAGACTCCACTAAGGACAAAAACAGTCTACTGGATGAATTGCCTTTTCTACATTATACAATTCAAAGTTTATACTGACAAATGTATGCATATAATGGGACTGGTGTTTATATCACCATGTCCACCTTCATTTAAATAACAGTTCAATTAGAGCCGGAAAATTAAAACGCATGTCAGCATGAACGGAAGGTATAACCTCATGTGCACACTCGTTTCAAACTTTCTGGAAACTCGTTAGTAGGAGCCCGTATGCACTATATAATTGGTCAAAGAACGTGGGACATTTAGACGGTACAATCTCATATACGAATGTGTAAACCTGCAGTAGCAGAGTTAACTCCATACAAAGTCATAGACAAAGGGACTACAAAGACAACTCGCTATATATAATATATAATGAGTTTGCAAGGAGTACCACTGTGGTTGTTGACTCGGTACCTGATACCAACACTAAGGTAGACTCACCCAAATATATTTTGTTGGTATAGGGAGTAATATCGGCTCCAACTGGTGAGTCGTCAGTAAGCACGAAATGAATGTACACAAAAGATTATGCCTTCTGTCTATGTTCACTTTGGTCTATCCTCCTGATCATATTTGAACTAATTTTTTACTAGGTGCGCAGCACCTAATATATAAATGCATATATATATATATATATATATAAATATATATATATATATATATATATATATATATATATATATGTGTGTGTAAGTGTGTGTGTGTTTGTGAGCCATATTTTCGTTCGAGATACGAGCCCAAATCCGTGATATGAGCCGTGTTTCCGGAGCGTCCCACTAGTTGGCGCGCGGGGTCGAGCATCATCCGAGAGAATCTCTCGCTCACTCGCATGTGCTACCCGCT
Organism: Eudiplozoon nipponicum; assembly: GCA_029291075.1. Classification (NCBI taxonomy): domain Eukaryota; kingdom Metazoa; phylum Platyhelminthes; class Monogenea; order Mazocraeidea; family Diplozoidae; genus Eudiplozoon; species Eudiplozoon nipponicum. Next base: position 17,764 of record JAQBSW010004956.1, on the reverse strand, counting down.
TGAATCGAAGTTTATCCTGTGCGCTGTACTCTTTTTTGCTTGATTTTGCGTGATTACTGAATTTTTTGTGTGTTATCATGGGGCCGAAGAAAATGAGTACTAAAGACATTGGTGACAGGAAGAAGAGGATGATGTCGATAGAACTAAAGCAAGAAATAATAGAAAAACATGAGCGTGGCGTGCGGGTGATTGAACTCGCAAAGATCTATGACTGTAGTACATCGACAATTTGTACGATATTTAAGCAGAAGGATTCCATCAAGAGTGCTACACCACCAAAAGGAGCCACAATTCTTCCCAATTAAGGACAAATATCCACGAGGAAATGTAGAAGCTTCTGCTAGTGTGTGTGAATGAGAAGGAGTTGGCAGGAGACGGTAATATGCGAGAAGACACGGAGTATTTAATCCAACTTATTGAAGAAAGAAGCATCGTATTTTTATGTATTTGTCAGTTATACATAACTGTTTGTTATTTAAAAACATATTTTTATTCATAATTTATAACAGGTTGGGAATTTTTCATAGGTTATGAACGGATTAAATCGAATCCAGTGACTTTAAATGGGAGAAATTCGTTTGAGATTCGAGCCATTTGACTTACGAGCTCGGTTCTGGAGCGAATTAAACTCGTACCTCGAGGTACCACTGAACTGTGATTTAATGTCTATTCCTCAATTTAATGCACCATAATATCACACTTATACTTACCATGTGAACTTATATAATTTAGGGTAATCTCTGTTGTTGGAAATTGGTAAAGTAACAAAAATCCGCCATTTGAAAAAGTATGGCAAGATAAATTTATAAAATTTAATGAAAGTAATAAGCTAAATTGAGAGAATAATTTGAAATAAGTTAATGTTCGACAAGAAAATGAAGAAAATCGCTTATCAAAAGAAAGATCACGATAGTATTGGAATGAAGGGCAACGTATAAGTATTTGGAATAGTTTTATGATGTTGCAGCATTTCGCAAATCTATCTAAGATAAAGTTTATAACGCATTCCCAGATTCACTAGCATTTACTTGTTCAAAGTTTTATCACAAAATCCATAATAAAAATTTAACATGAAAGACTATTCAAAATTTCCTTAATTAGAAGAATATAAATATTAGCCAAACTTAAGGAAATAAACTTAATAAGCGTTTTGATTGATCATGTTAAAAATAAAATTAAATTAAAGATATAAATAGAAACAAATAACGTGTTTTGTTTTTCCACAAATAAAACTAGAGGGCTTGTGATAAATGCCAGTTCTACATTATCTAACCATTCGCACACAATAGAGAAACTATAGTCAGTCGTACGTCTGGCAACTTTCGATCTTCCACTATCATAATCGAAGCATGACAGCAAACTGACAAACGAGGAGCAAACTAAAACGCATAAAAATATATGGAGTATCAGATATTCCTACCTCAACAATTGGGGATATTGCTTATATTGTACTCAACGTGAAATTTCGACTGCATAATTTCTATTCAGTCGTAAACAACAATCCAATTCCATCCAATCAGTCATATAACATAGAAAACCCACCATTAGAAACAGGAACTGACACATTTTGACACTTTATGATAATTATTAGAGTACGAGGGCATTCAGACTATCGAGGATCAAATGGCAATGCCTATATATGGAGAACAAAACAAGATATGCAGCTCTTAACGCTAGTGTTCTCGCATACATACTTGATTGGGAATGTTGGCCGCACGATATTTTTGCATAAACGAACATGAAATTTTAACAGCTTTCAACACAGTTTCATGTATTTATGTTTGCATGTATGTATGCATGTATGTATGTATGTATGTATGTATGTATGCATGTATGTATGTATGTATGTATGTGTGTATGTATATGTATGTATGTATGTATGCATGTATGTATGTATGTATGTATGTATGTATGTATGTATGTATGTATGTATGTATGTATGTATGTATGTATGTATGTATGTATGTATGTATGTATGTGTGTATGTATGTATGTATGTATGTATGTATGTATGTATGTATGTATGTATGTATGTATGTATGTATGTATTTATGTATGTGTGTATGTATGTATGTATGTATGTATGTATGTATGTATGTATGTATGCATTTATGGATGTATGTATGTATGTATATATTTATATATGCAAGCATGTATGTATGTATGCATGTATGTGTATGTATGTCTGTATGTATGTATTTATATATGTATGTATGTATGCATGTATGCATGCTTGTATTTATTCATGCATTTATGTATGTATTTACATATGCATGCATTTATGTATGTAATTATGTATGTAAATACTTATGTATGTATACATTCATGGATGTATGCATGCATGTATGTATGTATACATGTATGTAGGTATACATGCATGTATGAATGCATGAATATTTATTTATATGTTTACGGAAATTTTTATTTGTGTATAAATGTTTGTAATTCTGCGTGCATTTATATATGAATTTATTCATGTATTTATATATGCATTGGTGTAGCTTTATGTGTATGTATACATCTATGTATGTATGCAGATAGGTATGTAGGTAGGTATGCAGGTATTTTGTGTGAACTTCAGTGTAAAATTAAAAGGGCAATACTGCATATGCAAATTTTCATACGTGATTTTTTAAATCTTGCCTCATGCTGAAATTGTGTAACATAGACCGTAAGTTTTCCAATTAGAATAGTCTAACCCACTGTCGCTTTTAATTAATGGTTATTCTCACGAACTGAAAAGCCGTCATACACATCATCCATTTTAATTTAATTTTTTGTTATGAGTTGGAATTTCGTTAATACTATTTATGCCATATTTGCAAACTTGCAATGAATACTAATCTTACGTTTAAAGAAGTCGGAGAACAAACCATAGCAACCGTTATTTACATGAACTTAAATTAGTTTCTCCATGTTTGGTCTCGTAAAACATGAAACTGCTACTTATCTTACGTCCGAAAACTTCATTGAAATACTTTTACATTTTATTTATTATACTATGCTTAATTTATACTGGAAATGCATATATGAAGGAATTGGCGTTTATATCGTGTTTTATTTAAATAATTGTTATTACAGCCCGCGCTATTATCGATCGTTTAATCATATAAATGTTCAATTCAATACTACTTTCCCATGTAGTGTGGTGTCTGTTCTATAATGACAGATTGGTTATGGTTAGTGAGATCTTTATCTAAAAATAAACGACATACAAGCTTCATCTGAAGGAAAAGATAAATAAAAAATTGAGTTAGTTTATATAATTAAATGAACATTGGTTGCACGGGCGGTGATAACAATTACTATAATCAAGGTTGCGATTTTGAAATAAACATCTGACCCATTAGGTATAAAAATTTGTGAGTATAAATAAGTATTGTATAGTGTAGAAAAGGAAATTCATCCAGTAGACCGGTTTCGTCCTTAATGTGCTACATTAATAAAGGTTGCGATATTGAGATTTATGCTAATTTTATTTACTGTGCGGCAGGAGGTCTCAGTGATTAGAGCAACAGATTCCAAAGCAGCCATTTCCAGATTCGAGCCATAACCACGGAAAATTCTGAGCAGTATGTGATGAGTTCCCAATATGGACGAAACGGTCTCCTGGGTGAATTACCTTTTCTGTACTATACAATTCTTAGTGTATACTGGGAAATGTATGTACTTAATGAGTTAGTATATAACAGAAAATAGTATAGCGTGAGGCAGAGTGGCTCTCTGATTAAAGCAACCGAGACCAAATCGGATGCATCAAAATTCGAGCTCTTTCCGTGGCAAGTTCTGGAAAGTACCTAAAGTGCTCCAAATAAGGACGTAAGTGATATACTAGACCAAATGCATTTACGACATTATAAGATGCTTAGTATATACTAACAAATGAAAATATAATGGGATAGTGTTTTTATCAAACTCCCATACATAATTTAAATAAATTTTTCAACGCTCGCACAATCAGTGATAGTTTTGTTTAATTAATTTTTCTCATTACCTGCTAAATCCAGGCTTGCTTGACTTTTATGTCATATTTCAGCTTAAAATTGTTTTTAAATTGCCATTTGAGGCTTAAAGTACACAGTTATTCACACTAGTTTTGGACAGTTATCAATGATATGGGGCATTGCATAAAATTCTCCTTTTAACATACATAATTTGTATGTATTAAACATCGTGCAATTGGTAAAATTTTCTTATTTTGTATTGACATGTTCTGAAGAAAATATTCAAAACACATGTCTTACGACTGGTGAGGTACAAAGTAATTGGTGCTTTTCTCAAACTCGTAAACGTAATTTAAATAATTGTTATCATTACCCACAAAATAATGTAATGCTCTGATGATGGTCAAAGAAGGTCAAAATGCGTCAGTAGGTTCAACTGGTTAGATAAAATGGAATTGCTGCTTATCTCGAGTTTGAATACTTCATTTAAATAGTTTTTATCAATATCCTTAAAATCAATGATGTTTAAGTATATTAGGCTTAATTGTCACAAGATGTGTTATTAAATACTGCAAAAAGTGTAGTTGTTAGTAAGTATGATTTATAATAAAGTACACTATCCTAAAGAAAATTTTTTATAAGGTGCTGCGCACCTAGTAACAAATTAATTCAAAAAGGACCAGTAGGGTAAACCAAAGTCAGCATGAACGGAGAGTATAATCATATGTACACATTTTTTTCGTGTTTACTTGTGACTCATCTGTAGAAGCCGGAATTACGCCCTTTACCCTCTATATATTTGGTCCAGGAATGTAGAACAATTAGACAGAACAATCTCCTATACGAATGTGTATACCAGCAGTATTGGAGCTAACTTCATATAGTTTTCAAGAATGCAAATTCAAAGCCAACTCATTATATATAACTATATACAGAACCCACAAAGGTTAACAACAATATTGATGTTGCTTTAGTACCTTCTACCAACACCATGGTTACGGAAAAGTAAATGGTACCAACACAATGGATTTCAAGATATGCACAATTTCATCAAAATTGAGAATTAAAACCACTTCGGAACACCCGATACTCCAGCAAATGTATACACTCTGGCCTTTATCGATATCTGTTACCAGATTTCGTGGTATTCATGATATCATTCAATTAAACATATAACAGTTAGATACTGTTTATTGCGGAGAACTAATATATATGCAATTATGTATAAGGTGTTGCGCACCTAGTAACAAATTAGTTCAAATATGGCCAAAGGGATAAACCAAAGACAGCATAACGCAAGGTACAATCTCACATGCACATACGTTCATGCTGTCCTTGGTTTATCCTTCTGGTACTCATTGAACTAATTTTTACTAGGTGCGCATTACCTAATACAAAATCGAATATATATTAGTTCTCCGCATCAAACATGATCTAACTGTTGTCATTGGAAAATTTTACCAGCAAATAAGACTATTATTTTCAAGCAAATTTTGTATTTTGAAATTATTTGATATGTTCCAAATTGGACCATATGACGAAGTTCAAAACCTCATCGATAGCTGTCCACAAAATGTGTAACTATTTGTGTACTTTATGTCTTCAATTACAATTTATATGTAACGTTTTGCGGAAATATAGAAGAAAAATCAAGCAATCATTTATTTCATGGCTAATTAAACTTATTATTTTAATCAAATTTTCGGACATAAAACGACTAACGGTCTACTTTTCTTCCAGTTGCACGATATGGCATTTTCTTGTTATTGATTGAAAAAGAGATTGATACTCATTCGAAGTTTACGATCGTGTTTTAAATATTATTGACGTTCTCTTTAATTAGTTGAACATGCTTGAAGGATATTTATTTTGAAAATTAGATAAATTTATTCTCAGATATACAAATAAAAGACACCATATATATTGCACAGAAGTGATTTAGTTCCACCTTATCAACCTTTTCACTGGAGAAATAAAAAATGTAAATTAATTTTGTTTAAGTCGAAAAGAATGGTTCACATAAAAGTACGTATAAACATATATATAAATTGTGTATAGGGCGTTGCATGCCTAGTAAAAAATTAGTTAAAATGTGACCAGAAGGATAACCGAAGACAGCATGAACGGAACGTTTAATCTCGTGTGCATAATTTCACATTTGAAATAATTCATTACAAGGTGCGAAATACCTAATACATAACTGCATATATGTAAACTCTCTGATTACCGCGAAAAGTAATAACTGTTATCGATCAAAGCCAGAGTGTACAGATTAGCTGGTGTAGTTTTTATTCTCAATTTTATTGATCTTTAGCATACTTTGTAAGCCGTTGTATTAGTAGCATGTACAGACTCGACAACCATAGTGTTGATACCCATTACAGACTGGGTTTATATTATTCGTAGTGAGATGGCATTGAAGTCGCATTGTCGAAGACCTTATATGACACTAGTTCCACCACTGCTGGTAAGCACATTCGTAAAGGAGATTGTACCGTCCAATTTTCCCATAGTCCTAATCAAATATATAGTGTGTGTATGACGTAATACCGGCTTCTACTGATGAATCGCCAGAAAGCATGCAACGAATGTGCACATGAGATTATACGCTCCGTTCAAGCTATCTTCAGTTTAGCCTTCCTGTCCTGTTTGAACTAATATTTTACTGGGTGCACAACCTGTAATAAAAAATTACATACATAAAAGGTCTCCGAAACTAACACAATCTAACAGAAATATATATACTAGCCGAAAACATTAAAGATGTGGAAATCTATATATAAACACAGTTCACAATTGTGCAGTAAAGCTCCATAGTAATGTGAGTACATGTAAATTTATCTCAATGCTAACACACCTAAGCATGTATAGAATTGAAAAGCGCTTTTAAGCATGTCGCCTTTTGCACAGGGAAAGATATGCTTTCCGACACTAATCTTATTTATTTAAACGAACATTGGTTGCGCGGGCGATGATAACAATTTTTATAAGTACCTGGCCCATTAATTACTTACATATGTCGGTATAAACTAAGAATTTTATATTGCAGAAAAAGCAATTCATCCAGTAGACCGATTTCGTCCTTATCGGGAACTCATCATGCACTGGCCAGAAATTGCCGCGGACAGGGCTCGATCCTGGGCAGGTCTGCTTCGGAATCTGGTGCTCTAACCACTGAGCCATCCTGCCGCACATTACACTACACACAATTTTCATTTATATGCTAACTAATGTAACTTTTTTAGTCTAATTTTAATTTCGATGGAGTTCAAATGGCATCCATTTAGACCCAAAGTTCCAACTAACAATCCCAAATCTGTCATTACTGATCAGACACGACACTACATATGGATGTGATATTAAAATGAACATTTATATAATTAAACGAACATTGGTTGCGCGAGCGATGATAACAATTATTATAATCAAGGTTGTGTTCTTGATATAAGTACCTGACCCACTAATTACTTACATATGTCAGTATAAACTAAGAATTGTATAGTGTATTAAAAGCAATTCATCCAGTAGGCCGATTTCGTCCTTACTAGGAACTCGTCACGGATTGTCCAGAATTTGCCGCAGACGTGGCTCGAACCTGTGCATGTCTGTTACGGAATCTATTGCTCTAACGACTGTGCCACTCTGCATTAAAAAATTTGACGTATGCTCCGACTAGCTTGAATTCAATCATTTATTCGATCGGCCAAAAAATGATTTTCTACAGGTAAATTTCATGTTGCGTTGACTTTTTTTACTTCATACTAGGTAGAGTAAGTTTGATTGGAGCTGCAATCAAAAATAATGCAGCTACAAAATATGTGAACGCCAACACTGAACGCAATCATTCTTTTTATGCCCCAACCTTTATTTCACCGTTATATAGTAATTGCACACACGCCGGTTGCTTATCAACCGTATTAATCAGAAAATGAGTTGATAAGTAAGAGCAAAAATGCTTCTGTGTAAAACACAATGAGCTTAGAAATAAATATTCTGGAATAAATGTTTCTCTTCTTAAATTTTTCTTGAATGATGTTTTTTTATTTGCGAACCTGGATTAATTAAATTTACCTGATCTGCGTTTGGACTAACGCAGCTTTCATTGTACCAGTAGTTTTCTTTTGATAAAATATTTCGGCTAACTTACCGTAGGCCTTCATCAGTTTAATTTCGCCTCACAAGTTTAACAATGGAATTATAGCAGCAACGCCGTTAAATGGTATAAACGTATCTCTTGTTTGAAAAATTAAGTGGTAGGCAATACAATTTAAACAATAATTGATTGCGCGGGTGGTGGTAACAATTCTTTAAATCAAGTTTGCGTGCTTGAAGTAAACACCAATCCCATTGTATTTAACCAGTCATCGAACAACATAACAAAACTACCGCCAGCTGCAACGCACTGACGCGTTTCGACCTTCCATGATCATCATCAGAGTACGACGGCAAACTGACTATCGAGGATCAAACCGCATTGAATATATATGGAAATCAAATTTAGATATGCGGCTCTCACCTCTAGCAGTCTTGCATACATTGAACTTGACTGGAAATGTCGGCTGCACAATTTCTATGCAGTCACGAACATTAACTGTTTGCAGCTTTCGCCACATATACATATATAGGAAATACAATTTAAACAATAATTGATTGCGCGGGTGGTGGTAACAATTCTTTAAATCAAGTTTGCGAGCTTGAAGTAAACACCAATCCCATTGTATTTAACCAGTCGTCGAACAACATAACAAAACTACCGCCAGATGCAACGCACTGACGCGTTTCGACCTTCCATGATCATCATCAGAGTACGACGGCAAACTGACTATCGAGGATCAAACCGCATTGAATATATATGGAAATCAAATTTAGATATGCGAGACTGCTAGAGGTGAGAGCCGCATATCTAAATTTGATTTCCATATATATTCAATGCGGTTTGGTCCTCGATAGTCAGTTTGCAGTCGTACTCTGATGATGATCATGGAAGGTCGAAACGCGTCAGTGCGTTGCGGCTGGCGGTAGTTTTGTTATGTTGTTCGACGACTGGTTAAATACAATGGGATTGGTGTTTACTTCAAGCTCGCAAACTTGATTTAAAGAATTGTTACCACCACCCGCGCAATCAATTATTGTTTAATTGTATTGCCTATATATGTATATGTGGCGAAAGCTGCAAACAGTTAATGTTCGTGACTGCATAGAAATTGTGCAGCCGACATTTCCAGTCAAGTTCAATGTATGCGAGACTGCTAGAGGTGAGAGCCCCATATCTAAATTTGATTTCCATATATTCAATGCGGTTTGATCCTCGATAGTCAGTTTGCCGTCGTACTCTGATGATGATCATGGAAGGTCGAAACGCGTCCGTGCGTTGCAGCTGGCGGTAGTTTTGTTATGTTGTTCGATGACTGGTTAAATACAATGGGATTGGTGTTTAATTGCTACCTTGCCTTATCAAGGTAAACTTCAGCTAATAGCAATGCTAAACTTATTTCTGATAATATAGTTAAAGTAAATAAAAAGGCGGGAAATATTATTATGAATGACATCAATGATTTAAAAAAAAGAATCCGGCAAATAAAAAAACTCTCAAAGGTTATTATAACATCTGTTGTCGCTTTTAACATTAAAATAAGAATATTATTATTCATCCAGATACCAATTATGTTATGTTCCAAAATATAACAATAATCAGTATTATTGACTTCGTCTTAAAAATCATTTTTTCCAAATCAAGAATTAATGATTTTATAAAAGTTACTGTAAAAAATTATTGACATCAAAATTATTACGTAACAATTTACTGTTATTACATAAACATAAATGACATCATAGTTGTCATTTTTTTCCATTTTGCTTTACAATTTAAAATAGCGACAATGTATTTCCTAATAAAATGTGTAGGCCAATCGTTAAATTGGATAATCGACATTAGCTCTTACATCAAAATCACCAATTATGAAGAGAAATATTCATAGTAAAGATTTATATTATCTTCTTAAAAACTATTAAATTCATATTAGTTAATATCGTGATAATAATAATTAGACTGCACTTTATGGTAGGATTCATAAATGGTTTCTAGAAGAACATCGTTAAAATTTCAAGTATTATCAACATCAACACCACCAACGCCATCATCATCATCATCATCATCATGATCATGATCATGATCATGATCATCATCATCATCATCATCCTCCTCATCATCATCATCATCTTCATTATCATCATCATCAGCAGCATCATCATCATCATCTTCATCATCATCATCATCATCATCACCATCATCATCACCATCATCATCATCATCATCATCATCATCATCGGCAGCATGCATAAGCATACGCATCAGCATCACCATCATTATTATAATAATCATCATCTGAACCACTATCATCACGTCAAAATCATAATGAGCATTATCATCATTATCATTATCATATTTATCGTCATCATCCTCATGATTTCAAAAGTGTCTCAGTTCTTTAAGCTAGTCCTCTTAACCGTTTTATAAATATTTTAATTAGTAATCCATAAAATGTTAGATTCGTTGACTTATAACATATTGCTCATTTAGCCCAGCACAAATACACATTTCATTATTGCTATACATGGTCAAAAAGGCAAAATATAAGATAAAACATACCGGTGTTTCTGTTTGACTTCGAAAGAATAGTGATGAGTCAGCAAAAGTGCAAATTGAAAAGTATGCTGATTCATTCTCGTCGGAAAAGTAGAATTGTGAATCAAACCTAAAAGTAGTTAAAAGAGTTTCCCAGTTTATAAACAGAAGATGCACATCTTTATACCGCAAATCAATTGACATGTGGAAATATAAATTATAGACATACATCATACGATCTTCGCGCACATACAAATATACACCAAAATATTCTCTCTCTCTCTCTCACACACACATATATATATATCTATGTATCTATATATATATATATATATAAGGATATTATTGCAGCTTGTAAATATGCAGTTGTACATTTATTCGACATATAAGAATATAATTGTACTCAATAATGTTCAATGCCATTGAAATTTTTTAGATAGTTATATATGTGGTTAATGCCAAGAAAATAAAGATGCTCCTATAGTTACCTGTGCATTTTTCTCCCGTAATAAGGAATAATAATTTATTGGGCCAAATAATAGATGGGGCAATTCATATTTCTTGTTTTAACATTAGAAATGATTTAAATGCATAACCAATTTTCGATTTTCAGTCTGTTTGGTCTAATAGAAATTTTTTCTTTTTGAAAATTGTTAAATATTATTGAAGGCTTCCAGCGCTCATTATCATACAAGACTTTATAGTTATTCTGATGTGGAATAAGATGCTATTCCTATTTTTCAGTTTAAGCACTACTGCAAACACAATTTATTAGAGTATTTAAAAAAGAAATTGATATTCCATGCTTCTAGTTAGGTTTAGAAGAAGTGTAATTTGAATGAATACATTAATTCTTCAGAGTTTGACCGTCATTCACTGGATAACGCGCCTATAAAATATAGTAGAAATAACATGAACATTATATATACATATTGTACACAGTATGTTATTTAAAAGATGAAACTACAAAAAGTACGCCCATCGCTGTTAGAATGTGGAAAAAATAAAATTTAAGAACAAGACTACATGGAATAAAACACGTGGAAAAAATTTGTACACGTAATAATAAAAAAAGCCAACGCTTAATTAAAACTCAACCCATTAGTACAGGAATTAGCATATCTCAAATACCACTAAACTAAAATGAGATTTTCCCGTACAAGCAAAAACGCACGCACACAGACCATTAAACGAATACAGTTACAAAAAATCCGCAATAAAAAACCAGCAAGAAATAGGAGTAAAGCAAAAATCAGACTAATGGCACTCACTTAATCAATTGAAAACCCAGCATGTATATAAATGAAAGATAGTAAAGATATGTTGATTATTCTCGAAAGACAGGCCATTTTCCATTGAAGTAACAGTTGTTCATAAGAAGTAACTCTCCGTTTTTCTTAGCCTATAAAAAGCCATTGTGTGAGTATCATTTATTTATACCGATTTGGCTCTGTAATCGCTTTGTCGAAGAATTCAACTACCGTTTGAATACACATGCGTATCTCGCATTGTACTGTTCCCCTTTCCCACATTTAAAACAAAATATATGGTGTGTATAGGGCGTAGTAACAGCTTTTAATGATGAATTGCCAGTAAGCACGAAGCACGTGAGCACATGAAATTATAGATTTTTATTATTCTGGCTATGGAATATCTTTCTGAACCAATCAAAACTAATTTGTTACTATATTCGCAATACTTAATACAAGCTTACCTATATATTACGTTCTCGCAACAAACAATATATAGCTAGCGTATATTTTAGCGAAGGATATCATGAAAACGCGAAAATTGTTACCTAATTTCGATCAAATTCAGAGTGCATGGATCCACTGAAGTAGCGGTTGTTTATAAGTAGCAAGTCTAAGTTCTGTTGAAATTTAACCTATCCAGAAATCTAAATTTCTGGTACCCTGTACAGGCATGGTATACGTTATATATTTTCACTTGGCCTTGAAATCGCTTTGTTGAATGCATATGAAATTAACAACATTAGCGCGTGAATTTACATTTGTGTGGGAGATTGTATTGTCTACCTATTCCACATATCTTGACAAAATATATTTTGGTTACTGGGCGTTGTACCGGACCATTAAGCACGAACCGCAAGTGTGCATGATATTATATCTTTCGTACATGCTGAATTTGGTATATCCTTCCGGTCCAATTTGAAATAATTTGAAACTTGATATGCAATACCTAATGCAACCTTGCATATATTTTATTTATCCGCAGCAAACAATTTTTAACCATTATCCACATTTCTATTAAACGCTTTCATTCTTCCTTATATATATATATATATATATATATATATATATATATATATATATATATATATTAATAAGAGTTTCAGACAATTGATAGCATACATTGTTGGTACCATGTACTGACTCGGCAACCATAGTGTTAGTACCTTTTCGGTACTATAATATTGGTATCGTGTATTGACACAATAGCCATAGTGTTGGTACCCTTTACAGACTCGGTATATATCTTGTATAGAGAGAGTTAGCGTCGATGTCGCATTGTCGAGATTTTATATGATGTTAGCTTCACTTCTGCAGGTTCACACATTCGTCTAGAAGATTGTAACGTCCTATTTCCCCACATTCCTCACCCAAATATATACTGGGTAAAGGGCGTAATAATGACTCCTAATAATGAATTGCCAGTAAGCATGAAATGAATGTGCACGAGATTATACTTTTCGTTTATGCTGTCTTTGGTTTATCCTTCTGACCATAATTGAACTAATTTGTTGCAAGGTGTGCAAGACCTAACAAATCATTGCATATATATTAGCTCTCCGCAACAAACATTATCTAATTGATAAGGAAATCTGTTAAAGTAATAACAAATTGAAAATTTACCTGAAATGATAGACCATTTTTCATTCTCCTTAGGTATTTTCAGTGGCACGTACAAATATGTCGTTTTAGTGTTCAGTTATCATAATTTCCATTCACCGTAATATTTCGTTTCAATTAAATCTCAAAGACTAACATATTTAATGTATATTTTCAGTTATCTCGATTACGATATATATGTTTTTCGAAATTATTTAATAAATTTCTTTAGTTGTCAATCAATAGCTTTGCACAATCTGTGCATTACTCCATTAGCCCTATAGTTTGAGCCTGGCAATTTCAGTGAGAAATTATCAGGCGAGAGACATGATACGCGTAATTGTGTGTTTATATTTCTGTGATGAAATGTAACATAAAAAAATAATTTCTACCGATAAATGTGCACTTCGGTAGCACGTATATATTTCATAAAGTAATGTGTGTTATAAAATCGCCAAAAGGCGTAAAATTCAACCCACTTCCTGGAAATAACGCCAAGTACAACTTAACCTATTTAACTAAACGTACACAAAGCATGGATTACATTTCCGTTAATTGCGTGTTTGCAACGGGGTATGCATATTTGTAAATGTCATCATACACCAAGCTTTTGCGTGCATTGAACTTGTGACCAACACGATGTATTTCATTCAGTGAATACAATACAATTTGAAAATTCTCAATGTGTTAATTAGAAATCTACGAATAATAAAATGATGTATATTATTATTGTGTCCACCCATATTGGTTGGGTCGTTTATGCGGATTCCATCCACATTTATTATTAAAGTATCATCCAGTCGAGACTTTATTATACCTAGTTATGCAGTCAAATTTTTCATTTGTGCAGTCAGTCCTTTAATCAACGTTTCCAACCCATCAGATACCATTTGTAAATTCCACACACATACCTTATTTTTAATCAAGTACATATGTGAATTTGCTCGGATAAAGAGCATCGATTTAGTAAAGCAAATTTACAAATATTAATTATTTTATGTTCTCTTCAGCACGCAGTCTGCTTCCATGATTGTGCTGACTGCTTCATCGTAATACAGGCGCTTCTGCGAGGACTTCCTGTTGAATTAATGCCAGCTTTATATAGGACCCTTGGTGTGTTCTTAGTCTCAAAGGTGCCTACTGCTACATCTCTCCTCCCTCAGAAATCGGCATTGGCACCCTGCTTGAACGATCTAGTGCAACAGCTCGTGGTCCATCGGGCATGTTAACGATAACTGTATTGTGCTCTGAGTCCGCCCCGTCCAGTCGATACGGCCCATCATTGACAGCCTGCAGTGCGACCTTCGTGACCATGACGTAGTCGCCAACACTTAGGCGAGTGCGTGTTAGTAGCCTTGTATAGCCCTGTCGCTGTGTGGCGCCTACATATTCAGTTAACTGTTTTAGGCGCTACTGAATATCCCAATGGTACAGCGATCTTGGGATCCTGGGATTACAGGTTCACCTGGCAGTCTAATGTACCCTCCATAGAGCATGGTCGTTGGAGCGAATCCTGTAGCTGTTGAGACTGTAAAGCACATGACTCGCTTGCCCAAATATAATTTGTCTCTCCACGTTCCCGGGCTCTCGTGGCACCAACATCACAGTACCTCTATCATCGTCCGGTGCGCTCGCTCAGCTGTCGCGTTGGTCTGCGGGTAATAAGTGGCCGTGTGGAAATTCTTTATGTCAGGGTCTTTGCACCACTGATTAAATTCTCTTGACTCGAACTGTGCACCTTAGTCGGTAACAATAACTTGTGGTGCACCAAATCGACTGAGCCATCATTCTTCTAAGCACGTTATTATCTTCTCTGTTGTGATTTTCTTCCGTGGTACACACTTGACCCTTCAGGTAAATTTATCGACCATGAAAAAAAATAGGACACCCCGCCACGAGCTACCGGCATGGGACCTACCAGGTTGATATGCAGAAACTCGTTCCGTACAGTGGAATTGAAAGCAATCGGAGTGACCTATTCTCTTTTTTGTGGCTTACAACATTGACATGTAGTGCGCTGATGGAAATAGCTACGAATTTCATTGGACATGCCAGACCAAAACAATCGTGACTGCAATGTCTAAATGAGTCGCCCAGCGCCGGGATGTCTCAACGTTTCATGCCAATAGGCCATTAATTCTATTCTTATAGACTCCGGCACAAACTATTGCAGAGTTTGTCCTTCGTTCCGCAGCCACAGGACGTTTTGCAGGCTCAATGTTTTATATGGGGCGGACACCACTGTGCTGTATTTTTAGCTGATTGACTATTTCTTGGCATGTGGTATCCTTTTTGTGTTCTTCCAAGACTTCGATAAGTGGAGAAACCCGCACAGCGGAAATTCTGCAGAGCGCATCGGCTGCCGCATTCTCGATCCCGGCTCTATGATAAATTGATACATCGTATTTTTCTAGCTATTCAATAGCTCGGTGTACTCATTTCTACTCATTACCCAGTAAACTCCAATGTACTAGTGCTTTGTGGTCGGTAAAGACGTTCACGTGTCCCCCGATGACAAAATATCTAAACTTCCGTAGCGCCCATTGTACGGCAAGTAATTCCTTTTCTGTGAGGGTATAGTTCTGTTCTGCCTTAGTTAGTGTGCGACTTATATATTGCGCAGGACGTCCGTCAGCTTGTAACACTGCTCCTATCCCAATATCTGACGCGTCTGTAACAGTTGAGACATTGCCTACCGGGAAAGTCAAAATAGTTTCGTCTATTAATTTCTGCTTGCATAGCATAAACGCTTCTTGAGCCTCCGTCCAACGAAACGGTATCTTGGCACTAGTTAACTTAGACAAGAGTTGCTGCGTAACCGCCATCCCCGCGAGATATGGTCTATAGAAATTAACAATACCAATAAACCAACGCAATTGTTTTCTAGTAGTAGGCACCGGATAATCCTTGATAGGCTGTATATTCGAATCTAACGGCATTCATCCCTCATCTGAAACTGAGTGACCAAAGAATCGCAATTCCCGACCTATCTGAACGTTTTCTGGATTAAAATATAATCTCCATTCTACAGCTTTGGCCAGCATCTTCTGCAGCCTAATACGTAATTCGTGTTCAGTAGTGGCCCATATAATAAAATCGTCCACGTAAGATGTTATACAAATTAAGTCAGACACGAAAGAGTACAACATTCTTTGGAACACTTTTGGTGCATTTGTAAGACCCAATGGTACTCGAGTGAATTGGAAATGACCTTGGAGTACCTGCACCACTAACTTCTGCACGCCTATTTTCCAAAATCCCTGTTTAAGATCAAGCACGGCACACTATTTGCCTCCCGCTGTCTGTAGTAATAGATCACGTAGAGCCGGCGTGGGATACGGATCAGGTTTAGTCACCGAGTTTAATTGCCGGAAATCAGCCGCCGGTCAGAGAGAACCATCTTTTTCGTAACGTAGACCATTGGAGTTCAAAAAACAGATGAAGATGGCTCAAGAACGCCGGCTTCGATCATTTCTTGGGTTGCTCGAGTCGCTGCTGCTAATTTCTTTGGGGGAGCACCATATACTTTTGGTGGTTCGTTATCTTCATTTAGTTTTAACCATAGTTAAAACTGGTCGACCGTCACTGCAATCAGGAAGTTGGAATATAACTTTGTATTGGGTTTGAAGATTTTTCCACCACCCAAGCAGACAATTGGTCTCCTCCTGCACCTTAGGGGTACTTATAGGCTTTATTGAATTTATTCTTTCAGGACTCGATATGCATATACGCTTATTTTGACAATCTATCGTCTTAACTCATTTTCTAATGAAATCAAGTCCCAATAAGGGCATTTGAGCATTCACTACAACAAAAAACATATGATAGATATTGCTATTTATTAATAATTTCGTGTTCCATTTTCCCGCAGCCACCATCGCTGCGCCCGATGCCTGACACAAATTTGCTCTCGTAGGTTTTACGTTATTTAATGGCCAAGTTATTGGTAATACCGACACATCAGCTCCAGTATCCAATTGCATTATTACTGGCTATCCGTTTGATGCGTACCATGGTATCAACGGGCATCTCAACCAGTAACGGTTTGAGACTGTACAATTCTGAAAACACCTCCTGAGTCCTCGCTCGGAAGTGATCCAACACTCGTATTTTGTACTCTTCATACGTAAGGTCGACCGGCAATTCCAATGGGACTGCTATTGTCCGGTCAACTAACTCCTGAATAGCCACGCACAAAATAGGTGCTTCTAATGCATATTATTGTGCTCGAACTGATGCTTCAAATTTTTTGAACCACAACTGTGGCCTTTCCACATCCAGGGGTGCAAGCATTGGCTTAAATTCTGATGACGGTCGGAAAAAACTCGTCGATTCGGCTGAAAACA
>JAQBSW010004955.1:0-62682 GCA_029291075.1 Eudiplozoon nipponicum | reverse complement strand
AAAAGGAAGATTACGTTAATGCCATTAAGTTAGTTAATTACTTATTTTGATGGTATTTATGTATTGGACTTGATAGCTGACAAAATTTATATTGTATTTTAAATTGCGTCAAAGGACCAAATGTACATTATTAATGGGCTCTTTATTTGCGCTTAACTTCTAGATAATTGCTTAATGTAGACAAAAATTCAAATCCTTATGAAATTTTCAAAAAACGCATTGGAGCTTTAGCAATAATAACAAAATTGCATTTACTATTTGGCACAGTTATTTATTGGACACCGCAATCAAGTAAAGCTTAACAGGTTGTTTTTTCCTTGCAAAAGTCCCGCCGGTAATTCAATTAAATAAACCTAAACGTAAAAAACTTTCTTCTTCTAAAATTGTTAACATACATATCAGCACAGGAATTGAAGAGTCAATTTTGGCAATTGTGTTTATGTATTGCTAGAGGTTATACTAAATTGTCCAACTCATCTCTAACACAGATGGCTTTTTATGAAACGTATTTGTTGTCGTATTTCGGTTGATAAATGCTGGGTTAGTCATAAATTATTTATATTGGTAAAATTAGAGGAATCAATGTTTCTCGTAAAATTAACAGTCCGTTTGCGATGTATTCTGTGAGCCCATGCATATTATAGAAATCACTTAATTAAATTAAGGTTTCTTGGCTTCAGATTAAAATAGATAGATGTACATCTGTATTTATTATATTTGTAAGAATACTTTTTAGTTATAAAGTCGTGCCCACACGTGACTTGCGCCTAATGAAAAGAAAACTGCTACTATTAAACAAGACAGTCCTAAGTATAACTCTAGTGGTTTGAATAAAATTTCACACGTGCATGCTTCGTCTGTATTTAAAATTTTTAAAATAATTTAAGTTAGCATAGGGATATTAAGAGTGTATGCGATTTATTGGAATCTATAACTTATAAAATAAGGGCAAAATCAGATGCATCAATTCATATGGTGAGTATTAAACAAATAGTCCAATGCATGTAAAGGGTAAATTAATTTACAGGCACTTCAGTTTCACTTACAATAATTTACAGAACGTAAAGCGCAGAAACTCGCTCAAGTAAAAGAATAAGAACACTGGACTGATATTAACTTACAGAGGTGGAGGGTGAGTAATTCAATATCGCCTAATTTATTTTCTGATTATCTTATTATTTCATCCTTGATTACTTGTTATCTTATTTTATCTGTTACCTTACGTTCTGTTGTTAGTGTAGCACCTTTTAACAAACATTTATTTGCATCTTTCTTTATCAAACAATTTTCAACTTCTTTTACGACCCCCTTTTTATTTTTATTTTAACTATCCACCTTAATAGAATACTTTTCCGTTTTGCTAACTCTAAATTATTTACTTTATTCACAGTATCTTGCCCCCTCCTTTCCAGGATGCCACTCGTAATTACTTCATTTAAAATAGTACGTGCAAATATAGGTTTGACGTGTGCGTTTAGGAAATGACAGTTATCATTTTAGTTTCATGTGAATTTCTGTTACACGTGCCGTTAATTACATGTAACAGATTATTTCTCAGTCTTAAGCAAACGCTCACACACACACAAACACACAGAGGTGGCATACGCTTATCTAGTGATTAGTCAGATGTTGCTAAATCGCTGTCATTTCACTGGGATGAGTGTACACGTGCAATAGTTGATTACTCCTCAATCAAAAACAAACGAGAATACATACACACAGACATGGCGTACGCTTGCAGACATATACTCAAACCAATTTGACAGACACTTTCCTAGCATTTTATGCTTAAGGGATCTAACAACAAGTATAAATGGGGCAGTTTAAACTAATATTTCCACTTTACATATTGATTGTCAACTTATTGTGATGAGCTTTCCATTGAAAAAGATATCCGTATCTGGATATCGAAAATTTTGGAACAAAAACCAGGAAGACAGTAGATGCATACAAATCGGATCGCAACCCGATAATCAGGTAAATATACATACGCGCAGTTTTCTGTGTGCATGTAGGTGTCATTCTCTTTAAAGTAGAAAGTGATGCCTGAGATCTGGTTATTTTTGTGTTGATGTGTTAAGTTTTAACCGTGTTCGCTTTTTTGGCTGTTACGTTTACAAATGCTTTTTTCGCGTATTTTGTCTTACATTTCGCTTTGTTATTCAGTTCACTTTTATGCCCTTGATAACAGCACAGGGTGGGGTAATTGCAGTGTTCATCGCTCATATTGTTGTGCCTCTGTTAACAATGATAGTAATGCAGTTTGCACATCCGTTTTTGCTTCAATTTGTTGTCAATCCGATCGAATGGTTGCTGAGGCCGATTTAATTAGTGTTCGCACTTTCCTGAATGCTATTAATTTGTTACAGGATTTTGTGATTCGTGGCCAGTCGATTAAAATATCATGTTGGTGAAACTTTTGAATGTTTAGGCCGTGTGCTTTTTGTATTATATAAAGAGTTTCGTACATGTATATTAATGTTTCGGTCTTTGCCTTTTGTAGAACTGTGAAATTCGTCAAATTGTCTGGGTGCCCCGTTTCGAGTATATGCTCCGATATATATGATTGTCCTGATGATGCCGGGCCTTTTTAATCAATTTCTGTCTTAAATTTTGCTGAATTTTTTGGTTAATTGGTTTTTGATACGTCCAATATATCTGCTACCGCACATAAATGCTAATTTGTTGATTATGAAGAATTTGAAAAACATGATATTTGAGACTTTGAATCCAACCACATGGTTATCTGTGTGCTGAATGTGATATTAACAAATTATCCTCCAGCAGGAAATAGAAGTAAAACTGAAAATTAGACTAATTGTCACCTAATTAATAGACTGAAAACCCAGGATATAAAAAAAGATGAAAGGTGGCCTAGGTTTCTCTAGTATTCTCGAAATAAGCCAGCCATTATACACTTCGTTATTAAGTTGTTTTCTCTCCCTAATTTATATATATATATATATATATATATATATATATATATATATATATATATATATATATCAGGCAAGAAAATGTAGACAAAAATTATCACTGTGTTATTGATATCTATAAATTTATTGCCGTCAACGCAATCGATAGTAGATATAGTAGTTATTTCTATGCTGTATTAGCATAGGTGCAGTCTTCTTTGGCGAATTGAACAAAACAATTTCTATTTTCTTGTCTTTTGTACTAAGCGCCAAGTCTACGTTTTCAAGTTATATATACTATGGGTGTTGCGTTACGCTGTCGATGTGCCTGGAAACCTATGTTAATCCATATATTTATATATTTATATTTTATATTTGGGTCATTGGCAGATAATCGTCAACATGCATTAGTCAGTGCAAATTTTACGATCCAACTAGTTATACTCGGAATCTTATTGGTGTATTATCACCATCGAACCTCTTATGTAACGTCGATTGCGTTGGTGTTGGCACTGTTTTATAAAGGCAATAACACGCCTCACTCATCAGACACCAAGGTAGCTCTGATGGATGGTAGGAATCGCAGATGGTGCAGAGCAGAATTCTTTTCACCTAATACAATTAATCTCGATGTTGATCTTGCCGCACCGTACTATAAATCACCTAGATACGCTTGAATGGGAATAATTCGATGGAAGTATAATGATGAACAGGATCCGGATATGATTATTATAATCAAGGTTGCGGTCTTGATATAAACACCTGACCCATTAATTACTTACATATGTCAATATAAACTAAGAATTGTATAGTGTAGATGTCTGGTCAAATCTTCCTTATTAGCATAGGCTCTTTTGAAACCAACAACGTGAGATATCTCTATCTCCTTTTATATTTTTTCATGCTTTTTTCCTAACAAAACTATTGTGGTACGTGTAGCGATGGTTAATCATATATTTAGATTACGGCGGATTACGGATTAGATTACGGCGGTGAAAAGCATAAAAATGTATAATTTCATATTTTTTCTTTGTAGAATAGATGGAGATAGAAAAGTCAAGGAAGACAAAGCACTTGACCGTGTGGCACTGGTATGCAATTATTGACGAATGTGATATTTTGCGTGATTAATTGTTCAATAATTCTTGTATGTTATTTTATGTAAATGTATTAAACATTTTTTTAACTTTTGACGAATGCCCCTTTTAAATTTGCTACCGTTGTTAATCATTTGGCTTGCTTATTTTAACAGATAATCCATCTACATAAGTGGAGTATTGAGCTTATTAGACTATCTGACATTTTTCTAGAATCCCATGTAAATGCACTTTATTTGCTTCTGCAAATAATAATATCGACGTGAATGTCAGTATCGCCATTCTTAAAAAAAGCGCCACATTTGAACGCGCGCTCATTGTGGATTTCTGTCTGAAAATCACGACGGAAAACTCACATGGATACTTCTTAATTTCCCTCCGAATTAAAACTTGAAATAGGGCCTATAGATTCCAGTTGATTTTCTATCCTTCATATTCCTGCAAATACACTGTTTTATCAAAATAAGAGGTGAGATATTTATCTTGTAATAATATAAATTTATCATTTAGGCGCTCTCCATGTTGCCTTAAGTGCGGCGGTATAGAAGTTGTAGGCAGTTGTAAACCTTTGTCCGAGTTAACATATCTAAGATGTTTTCTGTTATACGAGATCGCTTCACTTCTTCCGTTCTTCTTGAAGCACTCTTTTAGAGGAGTATTGGTTGACGCCAGTTTATCTTTTGATTTTGACAGAGTGAAAGTATTAGCCTTTAAGTTTAGCTTTCTGGAGATTAATATAAGCTAGTTTAAGTATTCCATTCCTTGCATTCCACAGGAAAATTTTACTCTATTCACTTTATCAACAGGAGGTTCAGCAGAGTTATATGCCAGCATGAATAATTTGGCGTTGATATGGGTCATCTTAATGGCATTATGTATTTTCCACTCATGTGGTCTCCCAACTTAGTACTCATTTACGGAAGCTTTATTCTACTAATAGACCGTTCAATATCAGAAGATAAAACGACTCAGTTTTTTACTCTGTGACGATTAAAAAATCATTTATATTTTGTAGACTGACTGTATTTTTGCCGTTATTGATATGGACACCAATCCCATTATATGCGTACATTTTTCAGTATAAACTAAGCATAGTATAATGTAAAAACGACAAGTGATCTTTTAGACCGGTTTCGTCCTTATTGGCAACTCTTCACGTACTGTCCAGAATTTTCTGTGTAGAGAGCTTGAACCTGTGATCTTATAGCCTTACAACAATTTGCCGAAAGTCTTTAATTAAAGCACTAACGCTCAAATTCTGATTGCTACACACAGGAAGAAATCGCGCAGAGTAGCAATAAGATACAGGTAGAGTTACGCAACAGCATT
Source organism: Eudiplozoon nipponicum (assembly GCA_029291075.1). Classification (NCBI taxonomy): domain Eukaryota; kingdom Metazoa; phylum Platyhelminthes; class Monogenea; order Mazocraeidea; family Diplozoidae; genus Eudiplozoon; species Eudiplozoon nipponicum. The sequence goes on along the minus strand of JAQBSW010004955.1, from coordinate 57,341 downwards.
TTTTGAAGAAAATCAGATTAAGTTAGTAACGTGAATTAGTGAATCTCTGAGTTCAAATAAGAATGTATCTAGCACACAATCTCTACTATTTGTTGCATCATTTGTTTAGCAGTCGCACTTTCTCAGTGGAGCTTCGCATTCTTTTGTTAGTTCGTTGCTATCTTTTTACTATATTTCTACGACTGAAGGTAGTTCTATTATTTGATTCGATTTGTAAACTAAACTTGGATTTATGTATTTATCATGTGAGTAAACTAGATTTTAATAACTCTAGCTAGTGAAATCTTAAGGCTTGATAATGGTTTCGGAATTCCTCCCGGCATCTTGATTATCCACTTGCCTCAGACAGTCTGAGTGTCATTTATTGACTGAATTTGGATTGTGCTCTAAGTAAGGTACGCTGTTATTCCTGAAATCGCTATTCTTTGAACAACTTAGAATGCAATCTAGACCATATAATAATGTTTGCGATAATCAGAGGCACGCGTTTCTTATAATTGCTTATTCTTAAATCGGCATGCCATTCATCTGCTGCAAAAATGGATGCGCTATAAGTCTAATAATCGTGCAGTCGTGGTTCAAAATTTTTAACAGCCTGGCTCAAGTTATACGGAACTACCAGTTGTGATGTATTAATTTCGTAATTATCTGTTCTTGCTATATAAATTATATGTAGTGGAAGTTTTTAGGCATAATAGGTGTATTTTCATATACTGCCTATTTGATGTTGGGCGTGATAAGGCGTATTATTTTGGACATCTTCAATAGAAATGTAAATATGAACTTTAGTATGTTTGTGAAGTTATGAGCACATTGACTTACGATAGTTGTGAGAATAGCTAATTTCTATTCATGAAAACTAGCTAGACCGCTATCCGAAATGATATACATGTGTAGCCCGGAACCCCGAGGAACTCCTTAAATGAAGTGTTCATTACAAGTATGTATAAGGTGTTGCGAACCTTGTAACAAATTAGTTCAATTGTGACCAGAAGGATAAACCAAAGGCAGCATGAACGGAAAGTATTATCTCATGCACATTCGTTTCGTGTGAGATACCACATCACGATTTTCACAAAGTTTAATTGAAATTTGATGCTCGAAGTATTTGGTGATGCAATTCATTTCGTAATGCCAATTAACCATAAAAACTCAAGCCCAGAGTCAAAATTAGACAATGATGATCATAATGAATGATGAATATCCTGCCAAACGTGATTTAGTTTGCAACTCTTTTTTCAATAAAATGGTACTTCATGTATTTTATACGAAAAGCTTAGCTATACCAAAACCTTTTAATCCTGAATGTACCCTCCTATTATCCCACATTCCTGACCAAAATATATAGTGGTTAAAGGGCGTAATACCGGCTCCTACTGATGAGTCGCCAGTAAGCACGAAACGAATGTGCATGAGATTATACTTTCCGTTCATGCTGCCTTTGGTTTATCCTTCTGGTCACAACTGAACTAATTTGTTACTAGGTTTGCAACACCTAATCGATACTTACCAAAACCTTGTTTGTTATGTTGAGCCTATAAGAATGGAAGAAACACATCATGAAAGGGATGTGGGATGACATGTTTTTATATTTCGTGAATATCATTGACTACGCTACATACACGCACAGGCAAACACACACAGAAGTAAATATCTCTCGTCATATTTTTTTGATAAAGTTTGCAAATAACAGAAAGTAACAACTAATATAAACTAACTAGACCAGGGCTTCACATTTACTAGATTACTATTATTAGCTAGGTAGGCGGCTAACAGAAATATAACTCAAACATTATTTCAGAATCAAGAAAGTTATCCATTACGGGTACCGTAGAGTAACGGATACGTTGTACACTTTAAATTACTTTATAGCCACTGGGCTCCGACGAGGGATAAGCCTGGCTGCTTTGCATGGCTATTTAGGCTACACGCTTAGAGTCCATTTCAGATCTCATATCGATCCATGTTTTTCATCTATCCTCGAGTTCCTTACCCGCCTCATGGTATCAAACAATCGACGTCATGCTTGATTTTGAAGAGCTGTGTTTTGATTTTAACTAAACGTTATCGAATTTGTAAGCAAGAGGTTTCTTCACAGGTTTCAAAAGAACATGTCAAAATCAGCATACAATCTGTCTTCGGAAACGCCCCGAATGCTGTACAATTTTGAGCACCTAGCCCAAACCACTACTTAGGAAACGGGACAGCTTTAGTTTCGCTGGACACACTAATCTCAGAAGAATAATTTAAAATGAAGTAAGAGTTTAGGCATTTACCAGAACAATTTCAAAATATTTTGAATATTATGGTAATTATTTTGCTTTTCTTTAAAATGTGTTATTCATTAAGCTACGCTTTTAATGCATATTCATTTTCGCTTAAGCCTCTAACAACGAAAGTGGTCAATTCTGCAGATTGTACTCAGTCCGTCGTATGTAGTGTACCGATTTGGATTTGTAGGTAAGAATTCTGGTTTGCCGTTTTGCTTTTTAATTTTCCTTTTTCTCAACCTATTCTCATATATTTAGATTCGATTTTTTATTTTACATTGATAGGATTTTCAATAAGACGCTGACTGATAGATTTCTTCATAACTTCTATGGCAGTCGCATTTATCGAGAAATTGTGACTTTTCAAGAAAACTTTTATTCTCGGAATTTATTTCTTTCTTTACTAGGGATCATTGTTATTTCTGTTTATGTTATGTCGTTTATTGATTTAGTGACATACGATGGAGCTATTCTATGTGATAAAAGGTTTTTTTCAAGATTGAAAGAACAACTGCATCCGCAAATTAAACGATTTCATTCGCCAACAATGTAGATTTACTAATCTAAAGATTTTTTTAGAAATCTGTTCGTGGTTAAGTAAGCATTTCTACCTTTTGATAGTAATGGGTTACACATTTGCCAATTATATGAATAAATTGTTTATTTGGACGAAATATTTTTTTAGAACACTGGCATTTTCAAAAAAGTTTCATATTCAAATCGTGAAATTAAGCTTATATGTTTTTTTGTTGGCTGAATGTTATTGTTTAATGATTTGGAACAGTTTAATTCCATTTTAATCTTCCAAATAATTACAATTAATCAGAATTTGTTTGGCTGTTAGTTACATTCCACAAAAAAAGTTCTTTAAATGTTTGAATTCGCAGCGTTGCTCCGATATTTCTCTATTGTAAAATAATTTTTTCTTGTGCAATGCTTATATATTTCAGTTGCAAATATATTTTATAGCCATCGTTTCCTCGTTGTAATAAGTGAATTTGAAATGCAGTACGTCATGACGAATCTGCCTAGATGATTATTGGGTTTTGTCACGTTTATTCTGATTTGTGTTGCCCTACTTTACTCCTCTTTTTATCGTTCAAAATCAGAGTTTCATTCGTTGTTTTCTTTGAAAATATGTTGACTTTATTTTATATTACTTTATATAATTATTTTCGTTTTTTCTTGGTTATCCAATTTTCTATCATAAATAAAATTATAAAGATAAAACATCTGTAATTTTTCCGTGTAGTTTTATTTGTTGTTTACAAATTAATTGAATTGACCCAGGAACATAAACAAACGTTTTGGTAAAAAATATATTAATATGCGGGAGACTCATCCTTTTTAGCTCGGCCAATATGCATTTGTATTTTTAGGCTATAAATTAATTGTATACTGAAGAATAATCTTATTTTTTAGCCTGTACACACAGCGCACTTAAAAACGAAAAGAAAATTTATTTGCTAGATCATTAATCCTTTGCCATATAAACAAAAGTACATTAATTGAATATAAGCTAGTAAATTGATTATGTCTCAGAATGTGCGTTTCCCCTTGCCTGTTACTTGGTGTATCGTGGATAATTTACGTATCCACGATTTTCTTTCATGGGTGGTGGATTTGCAATGTATGTTCCGCATTGATCCGATCTATCCTTATACCCAAGAACGCGTTGAGTTCGGCTTTGTTGTGGCTGAGTGTTGATTAGGCCCTTTACTCTGAGTTACCCATACACACACACACATATATATATATATATATATATATATATAAATTTTGCTTAAATCTGCTATTGTGAATATTGTGCTGTGTATGTATGTGATTATTGGCCTGATGACGGAACGGGAATTGCTGTTTCGAAACTTCGCTAGTAAACAAAGATTACGTAACACTGCATTTCCAAAAGATTAGTGTGAACGATGTTGAAATATTTGGAAGAAATGGAAGAATACGCACGCAGCCTGATCGAAGACAAAACAGATGCATACGTGGGAGGGTTGATCAATCGGATCTTTTTGAAACTGTTGATGCAAAGCCTCAACGCGCTACTGGTAGGAAATGATATTTATTTAATCCAAGTACGATTAATTGATTTAAATTGTCATTTAACTTGGGTAATGGAAAAAAATTGCTCAACTGGATGTTGGAATATTATTTTTTCTAACGTGAGTATTATTATGATTCATGTACATTTTGTGTTGATTTTTGAAATTTTGATGCTCATTATTGAGAATGGGTGAAATGGGGTAATTTAATTATTTTCTTCCTTACATTTACTCGATTAATAAGCTTCGTACTTATATGATGCTTATTTAAGTAGAGATAATGCATGCATATTTAAATGAAATTAAATGGTAACACATCTTTTCAAACATACAGTCAATAGTTTAAAATAAAATACCTAGTAAAATAAAGGAGCAAGCAATATTTTCGGTGTCAATCTATGCTTTTTTACTACTTCAAAAAATTCACAGAATTTTCGACAAGTTAAAAATAGATTATTTTACAAATTATTCCATTAAGATAAAATAAACTGCAACCTAACCTTATTACTTAATTGACCATCAGCTTTTCTTGTGTTGTCCGGCTAAACCTATTATCGAACCCTTTTGAAACAATACTTCAAACCAAAATTATTATCCTGAACTTGTAATTAAAATGTACATAATTATAATTGTACATGCAATAACTGTAAAAGTTGTACCATTTTGAATTCGTTTCTGTGGTCCAAACTTCTCGCAATTATTTGGTGAAACAACGAAAGTTTCTAACAATGAAATGATTAAATAAGTTAGTCCGATTATATATTATTTCACAAAACCACAGAAGATTATAGTATCGAGTTGTGCGCGCGTTCTGAGAAATAACATGAGCAGTGGACAGACAAATTAGTAGTCAATAAAAAAAGTATGCTTAACATTATATCTAATCAAAATGCCATTTAAACACATAGATTAGTGTTATGAAATTCGTTGAAATGCAGTTGATTTCATGTTGCCACGGCTAATCACTCCGCATTTTCAAAATTTAGTTTTAAATGTCGATCATTAATAAAAATCTTAATTCTGTGATTACTCTTTTAGCTTAATCATAGACTATACTTTTAATAAATGAAATGTCACTCCCCGACATATAATAACGCTTAGTGAGTGTGATCTTTACGTAGTATCATTTGAGTTTTTGCGAGAACTTGATATAACCTTAGAATTTCAGCATTGTTTTAATTCGATTTAATAAATCAAATTTGCTTAATTCGAACTATGTGTGGCTACGTACACCACAATATATTTCTCAAAGTGATTTTTCAGCAGCTTGTGGACTTGACTTCTGAACCTATACTACATGTCTGGCTAATTATAAATAAAATAAAGTTGATGCAAAATGCGAAAAAGGTGATTTGGTATTTTGTGATTACATCTCATGCTTGAATATGGCTAACAAATTGTTAGGAGCTTTCTAGTTTCTAACGGTTGAACACCGAGAATTGCTTGAAATTTTGTCTTATTTGACATGGGCCTAAGATAAATTTGCAAAAAATTATATATTTGTTGTGAAAAACTAGCGTAGAAGCTTGCTGGTTACTCCTAAGTAGAGGCCGACATTACGCTCAAAGTCCATTATATTTTCACAACATTCGGTTTCACCACCTTAATCAAGCAAAGAGTTAGTGAGCTTTGCCTCAGACTGAAGCAAGTAAGGCATGTTTAATAGGATCACGCATTACGTAATGAAATTATTTCATGTCTTCGTTAACTGATGCATGGCTTCTAAACAGTTCCTAATATGTAAACAACGAACGGAATGTCGTCTAATGTGACAAGGTAAAAAAATGAACTAAATTTATTATTGGTTCATATATTTATTGCCACCATGTATCGATATTTGAACATTAAAGGTTTATGTGTTCATATCGCAATATATGCTATGCTTTGTTGTTTGTGGAATCTGAGTAATAAGGAAATAATTTGTTTGAACTTAAAAGAAATAATTAGAGTACACAAAATTTGTTTTTAATTTATCTTTATGCTTAAACTTTCAATTCGAAAGTACCACAAGCCGAATTGAATAGAAATATCCTCTAACCTTTGTCAAAGGTGAGTCGGGTTACACAATTACGACCACTAAGTATGTTGACAAACATTTGAACGGAACTGTTTTATGGGAACATTTTCCCACAAGAAAGTTTCGTAGTTTCAACAATAATTGTACTTATATACACAAGCAAATTAATCTATTGACTTAGGGATTTATCATTTTGTCTCGCCTGTAATCAGTTTTTCAACTCGTGGTAGTACGCTATTTAGCAATCCTTATTGAATACTTTGAAGGCATTTCAAACGCACAAAATTTAATTCAGACTGAGTGGCCGTTTTCTTTTATGACTTGGTTACTGGTTTTATAGAGGGTCGATTTGAATAAATAGCGTACGTGGAAAACTGCATTATTGAGTACAATAGTAGGAGGGAACTCTTGGCAGAAGTGCATTCCGTCGATATAAAATTGGTTTATAAAATATCAATCAGCTCTATCTGCATGTGGAAACTGTCCAACAAACACACCAATTAACACGCAACCAACGTTCGTTTAATTATTAAAAAAAACACTTTATTAAGATGCATCCACTCGTACGTCAACACCGAATAAACATAAATGCAATTCAGTATATATATATATATATATGTTTGTGTGTGTTCTCGCTATAAACTGAGTATTGCATACGATGAAAGGTACAATGGTCGGGTTGAGTTCTTAATATTTACGCCTGAGTTGTAGCCAGTATTGTTGCCACCGAAGACGTAAATCTGGACATTTAGTTCGGTCAGGTGCATCGTCAACTATGTGAATGTTACCGCGCAATGAAAGCAATTTCAAACTAATTTTTATTATTTTGTTTAGTTTTTTATGCGTATCATTTTCGGTATCGCTTTTGAACTGAAGTTCCAAATAGACCGCCCTGATCTGTCACTATAACGTTAAGATCAAGCCGACTACAATAACTCCGTTTGAAAAGGGCCAATAAGAATGAAGCAGGACTATTAAATGAATTTTATTTGATTTTTAAAGCTGTCCAATTTATTTCGCAAATACACACACACACACACACATATATATATATATATATATATATATATAATGTCCATTGCCTTCGAATATTACACAGTATTTCTCTAATTACGAAGAAAATACATTAATAACGAAGTGGATACCCATATATTACGAGATGAATAAACTTCGCATTACAATCCTTCATTTATATACATACTGGGTTTTCACTTGATTATATGGGTGGCAACAAATCTGAGTCGGTTTTACTTCTATTTCTTGTTTTGGCTGATTGAAAAGTGTGTATGGATTTGTCCCTGTGTGTGTGCCTGTTTGCATGTAAAGTTCTTTCTCGCTGTATTGCAAAGTGATGTCTGTGATCTGATCATTATTTTATTCATGGCTGGAAAGTTAACTATCTGTTCGTATTGTTGGCTGTTACGTGTACGAGTGCTATCTTTCCTAGTGAAGTCTTTCATTTAATCTTTTAGTGCAAATTTGTTTTCTTCACTTCGAAACAGCGCAAGTGCGGATTGCAGTGTTGAACGTACATATTATTTGGAAATTTCTGTCACTGAATGTGCATCTGTTTTTTCCTTTTGAGTTTGTTCCCAATCCGGTTGAATGTTTGTTGAGTCTGGTTGAGGGTGTGTTTGGTGTTACCTAGATACTAGTAAAAATTTTTTGAATTATTTTATTCGTGGCTAGTTGATTAGAATATCATGTTGATAAAACTTTTGAATATTTAGGCCAGGTGTTTGATATTTTATATAAAGAGTTTCATAAATATATAATAATTTTTCTGATTTTACTTTATGTAGATTTGAGAAATTGGTCAAATTGACTGGGTGCCCCGTTTCCAATATATGATCGGAAATAGCTGATTTTCCTGACGGTGCCAAGCTTTAGTTAATAAATTTCTGCGACAAATGTTGCTGGATTCTGTTTATCAATTGCTTCTTCTTACGTCAAATATATGTGCTAACGCACACGTGAGAATTTGTAGATTTGGCAATTGATCTTTGGCATACAACCTCATAATCCTTTGTGTGCTGAATGTGATATTAACTTAAACACAGGGAAAATTCTCCCTAGTTATTCTATTCAGCCGCCGTGCAATTATTGAGGTTAATACGTCGCTTCTAAACGGTAAGTTTAGGAAAACCTGCTTGACCGTATACTCTCTAGTGCGTATCTATCGTGATCTGATGTGCACATCGATGAATAGAATAACTAAGGAGAATTTTCCCAGTGTTAAAGTTAATATCACATTTAGGTTGGATGCCAAAGTTCAATTGCCAAATCTCCAAATCATTCATAGTCTACAATTTCTCATGTATGTGCGGTAGCACATATATTGGACGTACGAAGAAGCAATTGATAAGCAGAATCCTGCAACATTTACCGCAGAAATTGATAAACAAAGTCTTGGCACCGTCAGGAAAATCAGCTATTTCCGATCATATATTGGAAACGGGGCACCAAGTCAATTTTACCAATTTCTCAATTCTACATAAAGCAAAATTATTATTTATTTATGAAGCCCTTCATATAACATAATAAACACCTGGCCTAAATATTCAAAAATTTCATCGACATGATATTCTAATCGACTGGCTACGAATAAAAAAAATCCAAAAAAAATTACTACTATCCAGGCAAGACCGAACACGCCCTCGACCATACTCAACAATCATTCAATCGGATTGGCCACAAACTGAAGAGGAAAAAACAGATGCACATACGGTGACAGAAATTTCCAAATAATATGAGCGTTTAACACTGCAATCCGCACATGCGCTGTTACGAAGTGAAGAAAAGAAATTTGTGCAAAAAGGTGAAATGAAAGGCTTCACTAGGAAATATAGCACTCGTACACGTAACAGCCAACAAAGCGAACAGATGGTTAACTTTCAAGCCATGAATAAAATAATGACGAGATCACAGACATCACTTTGCAATACAGCGAGAAAGATCTTTACACGCAAACAGGCACAAACGCATACACACTTATCAATCAGCCAAAACAAGAAATAGAAGTAAAACCAACACAGATTTGTTGCCACCCACATAATCAAATGAAAACCGAGAATATATATAAATAAAAGATTGTTTAGTACTTTCGAAATAAATCCACTTTGTTATTAATGAGTTTTTTCTTCATAATTAGAAATATATATAAATCATTTTTTATGTTTTAAAAATGTTGCTGCATTGATATTTTTGATTTACCTGATTATCGGGTTGCGATCCGATTTGTTTGCATCCACTGTCTTCCTGATTTTTGTTCCAGAATTTTCGATATCCGGATACGGATATCTTTTTCAATGGAAAGCTCATCATAATAAGTTGACAATCAATATGTCAAGTGGAAATATTAGTTTAAACTGCCCCATTTATACTTGTTGTTAGATCTCTTAAGCATAAAATGCTAGGAAAGTGTATGTCAAATTGGTTTGTGTATATGTCTGCATGTATACACTCTTCGCAATGAGATTACAGTGATTTAGTCACAATTACTGACAACTCACTAGATAAGCGTACGTCATGCCTGTGTGTATGTGTTCTCGTTTGTTTTGAATTGAGGAGTAATCAGTTAATGCACGTGTACACTCATCCCAGTGAAATTACAGCGATTTGGCAACATCTGACTATTCACTGGATAAGCGTGTTTGTGTGTATGTGCGTGAGCGTTTACTTAAAACTGAGAACTAATCTGTTACATGTAATTACGGACACGTGTAACAGTCATTCAAGTGAAACTAAAATGAAAATCAGGTAAATTATCTATTTCCTGTCGCGCAACATGTTTCTTTTAGTGCTTGAAAGTCGGTAAAAAGAGGAGACCAGTTCACAATAGGAAGATTATAGCCTTTCATAATTAAATATTGGTTTGTGTGGTAAGTAAAACTTAAAAAATAACAAATGAGTTTCTAAAACTTCGTAGAAAACGGCTATGTATGGAAGTTATGTATGAAATTTCAAACGTTAGTAGGTCCATTTTTATTGTACTTGCTAAATCAAGACCAAACGTATGCACCAGTAACTTCTCAATCAAAAACAAACGAGAATACATACACACAGACATGGTGTATGCTTATCTAGTGGGTTGTCAGTAATTGTGACACATGCAGACATATACACAAACCAATTTGACATACACTTTCCTAGCATTTTATGCTTAAGAGATGTAACAACGAGTATTAATGGGGCAGTTTAAACTAATATTTCCATTTGACAAATTGATTGTCAACTTATTATGATGAGCTTTCCATTGAAAAAGATATCCGTATACGAATATCGAAAATTCTGGAACAAAAATCAGGAAGACATTGGATGCAAACAAATCGGATCGCAACCCGATAATCATGTAAATATTCTATTCCCTGTTTCTTTTAAATGATATTTTTGATTGTATGTTTTTAGTTTTGTTGAGCAATTCGTATATAATCTTCCATACATATATTATACTAATTTCTTAACTTAAATTTAGAAATTCTAATATAAGTCTGGGGCTGTAGACCTATATGGCTAAATATAGTACTATTCTGGACGTGTGCCGAAATTTTTTATGCATGGGTTACAAAACGACTGAAATCTCGCGTACTGAAAGTCTAGGAAGATTACTAAGTTCAGGCTAGATATAATTTCAATCAAAATGATTGTAGATTTAGTCCTATGCCAGGGATAATCTGATAAACTAAACATGATTTCGAATGGTGTTAAGAAAACCCCTCATCAAATCTGGTGCGCAAACACCTATTTATGCTAATGGCTTCTAAACAGAGTAGCGTGTTTTTATACCTTGCTTTACTTAAACCAAAAAAGCGTTGTTTTTATCTGTTTCATTTTTCACCGGAAAAGATTTGTTGAGTTAAAGATGTACACGCAAGACAATTCTTTTTTTTAAAAAAACAAAGTATTAACTGATTAACATGAATTAAATCTTCTTTTGCATCAGATTTACCACAGATCTGAATCCAATTGTATATACCTTTTAATGCATATTGCAGCGCGATTTTTTATGGTAGGTAGGGTGTGAGGTGGTGTACTCATTAAAAACTTTGTCAGCTACAAAATTTCCATTGGCCAATGTAGAATGCAATCTCACTGTTATACATTAAATTATCTCTGCATTAAAATTTTAGTTGAATGTACATATGTTGTGGAATCATTCATAATGGGTTTCATTATTTATCACGTTTGTGACTGTCTAAAAATATTTGGTGAGTAACCGTAAATTTTGAAAATTTTACGCACAACATCCTACTCAGCCTGCAATTAGTTATACGAACAAAAAATGTCCGGTTTTATAATGTCCTAACCGTATCTTATCCAATTTCAAGAGGCAGTAGCTATTGATATATATTTTCACATCCACGATGCCTTCAGTAAGACAACTGCGCAATCTGTCATCTGTTTAATGAATTAGTTGAAAATAAAATAATGCCAGTAATTTATTGCTTTTTTTATTTGCAAAGAGAATAGACTGGTAAATTTTGAATTGATGCAGCAGTTTTGAAGCATGTGCACAGATTTCTGAGAACAAAAATATTTAATAAATATAACAAATGCAAATATTCCTTCCAAAATGCATATGAACATATCAACCATGATCGGAATCAAAGAAGAACCCATTCATAGACTACACCTATGCCTTTATAGTTAACCATTGAAAATTAGTCGAATACCAGTATAACACAAGTGAAGCTTTTTTCTAACACCGCCTCACTCAGTTTGGCATCTGTAAAATTGTTTTGAATCTTCTGACACACAATCTCAATTGTTTTATTTAAATAGGCATTATTAAATAATATACAAACTTCGGACGAGCAAGTGCAAACATATTAATTTTCTATTAATACTCGTGTGTAGGTAATCATACCTTGCTTTCATAGGTTAGTCAACCATTTTTCTATTTGTCTTTGACAGAAAAGAATACAGATATTTTGCGTCTTTGGTGAAGCATAAATCCTAACTGTCCTCATTTTGTGTGTTTGACACGTGCAACATATTTGATTTTGCAACCGGTAGCGTTACTTATTTGAAACACCAGAGGATTTTTGTTGTAAAAAATTCCAATTTTGAACCAGAAATCAAACCATTCCCTTTTTATACATACTTATCGCCGTCCATGACGATAAAGTTTGACTCGTTGTCTGGTGAAAGAATAGCAAGATCTTTCTAGAGAAGGGTTCGTTAATTGTACCGATTTTAATACATTCAGTAGATGGTGATGTGTTTTTAAATATTCGTCTGCTATTTTCATTTGTAGATTTCATGTTAGATAGTTAAATGTAAGGTGACTCAAATACTGATTTTTCTGATAGATTATTTTCTTTGCGAGGGATGCAAAACCTTTTTTCCTAAGCGAGGGCTGCTCTTTGTTTAAGAGACTTTTTCTTCTATTAATTAATAATGGAATTTTTAGGAGCGGCCTATTTGTTATGAAGAGAATAATACATCCTTTTTTGTATTTGTTTGATTTGCTTTATTGTTCATGTTATAACTAATACGGAAATACATTATTTACGCAAGCACTTAGCGTTCATTTAGAACGTCAGAATGCTATTACGAATGCGCCCTGATATCCCCATTATCTAATTTGTTCGTGCTCTGATATTACTATGAAACATTTATTGCACAACGCGAGATGATGTTTAGTTTTGCTTCTCCTATTTGATCATTCAGATCTAGTATGTTTTCTTTCATTCTTCTATTTACAATAAATTAAATAATGCTTTCTACATTTAGTTAATCTGTTACTAAAGGAGAGCGAAAGTGCTTAAGTGCGATATATAATGTAGTAATTAATTCGTAACTCGGAAAAATTTTCGACACATTTGCAAAAAATATTCTAAAAATTATAATTTATATATGGTCAAATTTTGAAGCTGAGATATAGATTAGCAGGAGACATGGAATCAGGCTGTTTTTAATACAGATTCTGATGGAAATATAGAAATTACTTATTTACGCTACAGTCAGGCCGATGGAGTTCCTTTCGTTTCCTAAGCAGAAGAAAGGAATGGTTGCAAAACTTTGTATAAATAGTAAATTAAAACATTACAATGCATTAAGATTAATTTGTTCCGATTAAACAAATTGCATCTGTTTTGCATACAGTTATTGTACTGACTTTTAAATAGAACAATGTTTAATTCATTTATTGTACCTAATACGAAATATTCGCGAGAGACCTAAAATCATGGGCAATATCAACACGAATCTGGTATTTTATTTCTAACGAAGGATTTATAAATACAAATAATACATACACAGAGAGATTAAAATTTGAAATAATTGTGCTAAAACTGGTTTTGGACATAGGCCATGGCACTCATTTTTGCAAATATCAGAGAACGAAATCTCATGGCGCACTGAAAGATAAAAAATAATTTTATATGGGTTCATTTCCTCAAACTGGTTGAGCGTAATCTTAAAAACCAATAGATTATGTAATTATTTGGATTAACCACAGAGTGACCGCTCTATGCCCAATCATCGGTCGATTATCTAAATTTCAAATTATTGCCATTTTTTGCATCACCAATTATCTCGCCCCCAAGAGTCTCTATCATGACCACGTGAGCCGTCTGATTTGCGTTCCATCGAAGAACGTGCTGAGCCGTGATGTCTGTGCCGATAATCGAGTCCTCGATGACGAAGGCGTGGCTCTATGTCGTAGTCGGAGCGTGAGGATGAGGACAAGGATCGTTCAAAAGCAGCCGCCTTATGCAACCAGGTGCCAATTACACTACCACCTGAATGAAAAAAATGTAATTATCAAAAGTATTATTCATTTCAAGCGCTAAAATAAGTCAGATTTGATGCTGAGGCTTTAGATTAACTATCTCGCAATGGACTTATGAGTCGAGATATTAAGCTTAGTTAATTGTTATAATGAAATTTAAGAGTTTTAGTTAAGCAAAGAATTATCAGGAATGCTTGAAGAAAAAACAGACATAGCAATTTGATTACATTTATTTTACTAATCCGTTGATTATGATATACAAATTGCAGACTGAAACTCTGGGGACTTTAAAATTTCAAGCTCGAATTTTATTCAGAATGCATAACAACTTGGTATGTTGCAATTAATATAATCAAGGTTGCGATATTGGTATAAACTACTACGTGCATACATTTGTCAGTATAAACTAATAATTGTGTAGTGTAGAAAAGGCAATTCATCCAGTAGACCGGTTTCGTTCGTATTGAGGGCTATTCACGTACTGGCCAGAATTTCCTGCGGACTGGGCTCGATCCTGGTCACGTCTGCTTCGGAATCTGGTGCAAGCTGCAGCTTAAATTGGTAAGTATTTACGTGTATTTCCTTATTTAAAATTCCATTTTATCATGTAGTTATATTTTAATTACTAATAATTTATTTAATGAATTTTTTTTTAAAAATTTTGAAAATAAATATTTGTAGTTGAATGAGCTATCGAAAATCCTTCGTAGTTTGAGAATAAAATCATGTTAAAGATACACATATATACCCGATTAAAACATTGGAATTTGTCTTAAAATTGGAGCCTGATTTAAAGTAGGAAAGGGTACTACATGCTTATTCAGTAATAAAATGTAGTTTTTAGAATTGTTAATAAACCTAATGAAAAAGGGATTAGTTGTTAAATATTTAAAAAATCTTCTTTTTTATGCTATATATGGTTTTTTTGGGAAAATTCGCTAAGAATCTTTGTTTCGCACAATAACTTGGATTTATTTTTTATCTAAAGTAACTGTCAATTATCTGATCCTTGTTTCGCCTAAAATGATTTATCATTCTTCTCATTTTCTTTCGAAATATTTTGATCCTATTTTCCGTGTACGTTCTTCAGTCAATGTCTAATCATACTAAATATGAACAATTTATAAAGAAAATGATCGATTTCGAATAACCGGATTATTTTCCTATAACTAATTGATTTTATTACATTTAATATCGTTTCACTAGTTATGCGCGCGTGAAGTACATGTTAAGTTAAAGATATTCTTATGTTCCTCTAAATGCTGCTACATTCCTTGCATGTCTATTTACTTGTGAAAGCGTCTGACATAAATATTAGAATGAGATATGGATATATAGCCCACATAAATTAAATAGCTAATACAACACTTTAGGAGTTAATTTAGTATGTCCTTACAATATTAGATGAAATCATCAAAGCTTAAGATAATTGTTAGGGAGAATATAAAGTAAAACAACCGGATTTATTACAGTAGTAAAATAAGGTCAATATAAAATTTCTAGATTTTATTTTGTAAATGTTAAAGTTAATTAACATATAATGTAAAAATAAATAAATAAAAACAAATTATCTACTGAAAGGATGTTTACATCATTATGGTAAGGTAAGAGGATATTTGCATTAAATAATTTATTATCAAATGTTACACGAAACGAAGGCACTAAATTAATATATTTATTATGGTAACAGGATATGAACGAAGGCAGTTTGATAAAAGTAAATATAAATTTGTCTATAGGAATAAAATATGCAGAGTAATATATAAGCTAATCCTAATCCAGTATTCTTATTATTTTGGTAGAACTGATTTCGTTACTGAATCCTGCAATTTTTGAATTTCGATTTGCTAGGGCTACGTCCCACATGGCGCCTAGCGATTTTTACACCACTTTCATTTAGGATGAAATGAAATCATCACTCGACTTCATTTCAGTGGATTACATATTCAGTCTTTTTGTTCTGTTACAACTGCATATCTATAACTATCCCAGTCAACTTTACGCCATGTCTCCAATAAATGACGTAATGTATGCTATTAAATTAAATTTTTCTATCGATTTATAATTAGTGTATATTTGATATGATGAGCTGTCGAATGACGAAGTAAAATGGAATTGAGCTCTGAAATATTGCGAAAGAAAACGTGGTTGTCTACATAAAAAACTATGTGGGGCCAACCAAGTAATACTTTAAGCTCGCAAACTTGATTTAAAGAATTGTTACCACCAATCGCGCAATATTAATTAATTAGAAAATTATCGAGCACGTATATTTTAAATTAAATTTTTCAAAAATTTAATTTTCCTCAAGCATTTTTGTAGTATTTGTTTTAAAATAATGCCCTGCAAGCTATTTAGAATCATGAAAGTCTTAGAACCTAAGCTAGCTGCTATCCACCTGTGATTATCCAAACTGATGACGTCAAGTCATCCTAT
The DNA here is from genome assembly GCA_029291075.1 of Eudiplozoon nipponicum. Classification (NCBI taxonomy): domain Eukaryota; kingdom Metazoa; phylum Platyhelminthes; class Monogenea; order Mazocraeidea; family Diplozoidae; genus Eudiplozoon; species Eudiplozoon nipponicum. The sequence goes on along the minus strand of JAQBSW010004955.1, from coordinate 40,835 downwards.
TTAGAGAGATCTCTTTCCGGTATGACAAATTCTTTGAAAGATTCGCCCTAGGCGGAGCATAAGTTAGTAAAACCACGGATGAACATTTCCATCCGAATCGATATATCAGTATAGCAGACGATCGAGATCCCCTTGATTCTTTAGTCGGCATTCTCCAAGAATTGATGCTATAATCGATAAGAGTATTTTTATTCGTGTCGAAATGGCCTGTACCATTCAGAGAAGTAACCAAATTTGTGTCATTTTCCTTTAATGTGTGACCATACGCCACAATAAATGAACAGTGCGTATTCTTTACACACATACATACACACTAGAGAATCAGCTTCCGAACGCCCACTGCTACAGTTCATTTTGATTCCTTTCCTTCAAGTATAATTAACTATGAAGTAAATAATTGATTCGATAATTCCGAAATTAATCAAAAAATCTGAATATGTGATCCATCTAAAAAAATTTTCTCCTGGATTTTAAAACTGGAGATGAATTTATCTATGACTATATGACTTTCAGCGAGCTTATCCTGACGCCAACTCTCCTACAAATAACACAACGCGACGACACTCGTATTCAAAAGTCAGTAGCTGGCCATCCTACCAAGTTCGTATGCAGACTCTGGGACGATTTACCCATTTTTTACCTGACGGATACGAAGCTCCAGAAGCCAGTTTTGACCAACAGCCTCGAGAGAAAAGTTTTTAATTCCATTCACTCCATTTTTCACCCAAGCAGTAATGCAACAGCCAAACCTAGGCTGAATGCGGAGCGATTGGTCTCCGAGTATGCCACTTCCCAAAAGCATTAAATCATCCATCACACTCATTCTGTTAGAAAATTTCTCAACTATTTCACGTTTAGCCATTGTTTACATCGACGTAGTTCATATTACTCAGGTTCAAGGTTTTAACTACTTTCTAACCCTGATCGATAGATTTAATCGATGGCTTGTAACGTTACCCATCTGCACCATTTCTGCAAATGAATTCAATAATGTTTTCATCTTTGCATGGATAGCATATTTTGGTGTTCCTAATCAGGTTATTACTGATAGAGGAATATGCTTCTCTTCTGATCGTTTCAGAACTTCCTTGCGTTCTGTGGGATGCATTTAACACCAGACCTCTTCACACACAGCCAAATGGAATGGTAAAGAGAGTACATACGGAATTCAGAGCCTCTTTACCATCCTTGTCTATTATTGGCAACTTGGTCGATGCGTTACCTTAAGTACTCCTTACGCCGTGTTCTCGTATACGCGAACCTATTTATACGTCTGCGTCACAGTTTTTGAATGGCACTGACTTACGTCTGTCAAGTCAGCTCTAAAATTTACTACTCTCACAGGATTACCCTTTTATCTTTAGCTTAATTTCAGAAATATATCATTCCGAAAGCCGAGATATGTTCCTCGTGCAGTCTTTGGTTATCCACAACTCCACAGCTGCAGGAAAGTAATTGTTTGTAAAGGTGCTGCTGAAGAACCACTGAAACCTAGGTATCGTGGTTCTTACGCGATTTGACTTAGACATCCAAAGCTTCTTATTATCATGTGTTGTGTGACACCTACTTTGATAAGAATAGACAGATTATAACCTTTATCAATTCGTCTGATCCTGACCATATACGACCCTATACATGCGTTTTAGGTCTCTCATGTCAACAATCTCAACTAAGTTATAGCTTACGTTGTATTCGTGTAACTGATAGATTTTAAAAAAATAATTGTTTATTTTTCTATGTATCACATGTTCGCTTTTGCGGACCACTTGCACTCTATTTCGAGGTAATTTATAAGCTCATATGGATCCAAATGATTCATGTAGCATATTCAATTGTCTCACGTGGTATAAACTACTGTTCTTAGCTAGCAATTGTGTAGTGTTTATGATCAGTTATTCGGTATCATATCATTTCTGCTGCAAAGATTGAGTGAACTTCATCTATTTATTTTTACATTTGATTTTAATGATATATTGTTTATATACCTTAGAGTTGTACTTTGTGGTTCACGTTTGAGTTCAGATATGCTTTATGTAATATGACCAGGTACTTAGAGCTAACTCTTTGTGTAGCAAAAATAAGTATTCCCTGGTTTCATAACATAGTATAAGTAATTATCATGTACATAGCAACTTTGCCAGTTACGCACTTAACATATTCATTTACAAATATCATGGACAACAACGCCAAGCATGAACTAGCTTCTTTGGTCTTAACGAACTTCTATCATTAACAACGATCATGTTTGCCCAAGAAGAAACAACTTTTAACTGGCATTGGCTATTGCCATCCACTGTCTAATTTATCGCTGCGGCTCCTAAGCGTTTTCAGCACAGCTCTTATTGTTTGACGCTGTATAATTGAACACAACGATTAACAATTTGTGTAATAATATCTAGTGGTTACTTGGCATCATTTCATTAATGAAGTAGTATGCATCAGCGTAACATCAGAACATAATGATATATTTTTGTTAACCTATAGGCAGATTATTAACCAGTTGCTTCACTGGGTTCGAACTATGCATTACAGATATAATCATGCCTCGCCAGGGGTAATTTTTCTTATCATTTTCCTTTTTGTAGAGATGAAAGTGGTGTAAAGGGGCAGATTATGTCGCCGAAATTTTAGAAATTAATTAAAATGAAATAAGCAACTTCATTGACCGAAACTTGACCAATGAGAATACGCGCAATCTGACTCAACCATTAACCAATCACGTTATTTTATAAAATATATAAGCACGATGCATTTCTTACGCAACACACTCTAGTTTGCTCGCTATGTATGTCCACTGTCGCCTTCTGTCTTGACTGCCATCACCTGTTGTCTTTATCTGCTGGTTTCCACTCGCCAATTAGCTAGAACAGTCCGCTAATTCCTTTCTTCTGCGCATCTAGGCAATCGATATCAGTTATAAATAGGATTTCTACGGTTGGCAGCTTCTTAGTGTTGTCGCGGATCATCAGCAAAACTCATCAAGTGTTGACCCAACAATTGCCACATCGTGCCTTTTCTAATCTGCTAGTTTACGTGCGTCTATTCAGAATGTTACCAACCAATAAACAGGACTCAAATAGCAGGGTTCTAGAAGGACTTCTAGACATCCATCTCTGCACTGGTACTTTAACCTATCACTTCGTTAGCCGGTGAGTATTTCACTGGCCTTCTTCAGGGACACTAACAGTAACGGTTTTCCTGGAGACTATATTGAAGTTACAAATCACTCAAGCTGGGGCGTTGCAATCTTTTTTAAATTTATTATAAATGTTTTTGATATAAGCTGCAAATAATGCGAATATTCGTTTAAAAAATGAAAGTGAAAAAATCAAGTATTTAAAAAATGATATCACGGGCTATTGAAATTGAACGTCGAATTACCTATTGGACCGCTTGGACCTGATTGACCGTATGTCATGTGAGCATTAGTTAATGCATGTGACAACGGCGGGGGGGGAGGTAGCGGTGGTGTTGGTGGAATTTCATCCATGCCACATTCCGATTGCCCCGCTGAAGTGGGATGATATTGGCCTGAGCGATGTGCACGTGTAGGCAATGGTGGTTTTGGTGGGATACGCTGTTGCGCAAAAAAACTATCTATCGGTGCCACACTGTGGTTGGTGGCACCTACTGCAGCATCAGGGCACATGGCAAAGCCTTGCGTCCTACCGGTCTGTTGGCGCATAACTGCAGTTGCATAACGATATCGGTTCCAGATCATTTCAGCCAGTTGTGTGGCCATTGGCCGACCGACATTTTCTTCAACTAAACGCAGAATAAATACGCCATCTTGACCCAGAACCTGTGTTTATGTAAGTTTAAACAGTCATAAATTAAGTGCAGAAATAAAACATCCTATTTGACCATTTACTTTTCACAATTAATTTGTTTTCTTCTTTTAAATGTATGATTACTTTCCTATATTTAGTCTGAATGGATACAATTTTTCATTACAAAAGCTCAAGATTTTATACGAATTTGTCTGTTATTTTTCAACACACCCGTTACTTCCTGTAAGCCACTAAACAAAGTTTCAGCTCAGGGTATTTCAAACTTTGCACACCCATGGTTGCTTAATGATGTAATATATAAATAAAGGGATCTGGGTTGTTACGTTTTATGCACAAATAACCAAGACAAATTTTTCAATAAATTTCAGTGTTAAATTTTCAACTATGTGAAAAATCTATTTCGAAATATGAATTCTAAAAAGCATATTATTTATTGTATAGAAGCACTTTCGCTCCATCTGATCGATTGATTTACGGCAGAGATAAAAGTAATTATTGATTTAGTCTCAATAGAGAACATTTAACACAAATAATTAGTCTACAATACTCAAAAACAGGAATAATATTTTAACACAATTTCGCATTAAGCAAGGAAAGCTCAATGGTGTTTCCGTTGCACGAATAAATTTCTTGTTTCCTTAGCTTTGGGAAATCTATATTTACAACAATAGATTCGACATAGGAAAGAATGTTTTCGAATCTTGCCTTAATTAAAATAAAACGATATGTTAAGTTCTGAATAGAAGCGCAAAATTAACCTTTCATTTCACAAATCAAGTCGATGTATTCTCTGTAGCTCGAATCTTCTGCTGCATCAACTTATGTTTAATTGATCAAAGTTTATAATACCTTTGAAAATAGTGGAAGATGAAGAAGGTATGGAAAGTCTGGTGGTTTTCATTAATCAAGGATATATAACTACACTTTAAATGGTTTATTTTAAAGTTGCATATATAGATATTTGTCCAGAATAAAACTAATGTACCTAATAATTATTTACGCTGATGATTTATATCTTGTAATTAAATTCAAACGATTTTTTAAGTTATGCTAAAATATTGATTTATTCCCGGCTTTAATGAACTATTTAGTTTTCAAATATTTCAAGTGTTTATTATGACATATGTATTTAAATTGCAGTATGCATTGTACTGAACTGTTCATCCTTTTCTCATTTAAATTAAATTAAATCTTCTTTTATACTTGTTCAGGAAATCAGTTGATAGGACGAAGCGAAAGCGCTTGTGCACAATTTTTAAGATGTTTAATAAATTCATATCTGGAAATAGATATTTATCATCTTTGATGAATAAACAACCTAAACGCATTTACGTTAAATGTGGTAAAGTATTAATAGACTAGGGAACTATTTTGTTAATACATGCGTTGGAATATTTTTTTGATGTATCGCATATCAAAAGAAATATAAAGTATTACTCTTTTGGTAAAGCAAAAGTTTGTGAAACTAGTGAGGATGGACCAACTGAAGAAAGCTGCCGATAACGGCAGACAAATATCTTGTTCAAGAAAGGAAACAACTGGAATCATTAATACGTCAGTCAAAACGCAGATCAAGTAATTTCGATTAATCCAGTTTCGCAATTCTTCTTTCATTAAAAGTTGGATCCGTCTTTCTTCCAACGGGAATCATTTCTTATGTTCGGAATATGCGATCTTTTATTTTTGTAACGAGTGGGATATCTCAGGTGAAGCGGCGGACTCTGTTTTTTCATTTGTATTAACTATAGTATTCATTAAAAATTGCGGACAACAAATGAGCAAACTCACGTCAGATTCTTACGTATTGTGATCAATTTTGTTCAAATTTGGACCTTTTTCTAATGACATAACAACACGAGCTCCAAACGTATTTAATTATTTTAAAGCTACCATTTGTATTTATGTCAAGATTTTCATGAGAGTTACCAATATAGAGGAGTTTTGCTTTAAACTGTTCATCCGCTACCCTTAATTTTAGCTTTTAAATCGTGTAATTTATTAAAAGGATACTAATACTCTGCTTCTGACAATATATGATTTTAATTTTCCACAAATTAAAAAAAAATTGTCAAGCGGAAGCCTTCTTTTATAAAGAAATCAGTTTATTCAATAAATTTATCTCAAGTTTGTTAGGATCATGCAGTTAGTTAGCAAGATAATGCTTCGATTTTTGGTAATTATTTTACTTATTTTATGTTTCACACTATGACAAAAGTATGCAAACTTTTTTCAAAACATTTGAGATTTATTTGGAACACCAGATGGCCTTTATTTGTACGTCAGGCTTTTCTGCTAAATATGGTGCTTGATTTGATGTTTTTTCCATTTTCAATGACCATCTGTACAGTCAAATTACTGGTCTAGGAGTGGAGTGTGCTCTGTCGTCGAAAATAACCAACATGATCAAAAGCTTTTTGAAGCGAAAAATCTCTGAGGTATCGTATCAATTAAAGTTTTTCGACAGTTATGGTGATTATATATTTTGTTCTGTAAAAGCTGCGTGCAAACGAAAGAACTACTTGACAAATTCATTAATTGGAAACAGAATATTTGCTTTACATTTAAAAATGATGATGAAGGTACTGGTATTTATTATTTGCAATTAAAATGTAGAACTGATGGTCATTGTCCATATTAGTCCTTCTGAATTAAAACTGAAAGTGCAATATTTATGAATCAACAGTTATTGTTTCTTGAAATGAAAAAAATAGAAGGAACAAATAGGGCATTGCGTATTTGTTCGACAGCCTCCCTTCGAACTGAGTCGGATGCTATGCGTAATTTGCTAACAATTAACGGTTGCGCACCAAATTATATAGATATTCACACACCTATTAATATGATAAAACTTTTTATGAATGTTTGCACGGTAGATAGGGTACCGATGTATAAGCACTAACAATGCATATATGAAAAGCCGAAGAAGCATGCTAAAGAAAGATTGCATTCGGCATTGGCTTCCAAATAAGTTGCGTCTTGCTTAATTATTATTAAAACCATTAACAATTTTGCCCTTCCTATCGCGAAAGACGTTATCTGTAATTTTATTGGTAATTATAGTCAGTCTTAATGAGAAAGAGGCTGTTGATGCTTGATTCAACGTTTGTTTGAGCACACACTGACTTAGTGTGTGAGGAATATGTTTTTTTTCGTGTGCCTATAAATCGTATTATATCTTGTGCCACGAAAAAGGTGAAAGACCAAAAAACACTTCCATTTATATTACTGCGCTGTATGCGAACATGTTTCTTATTTAGAAGAAACATGTTGCGCGACAGGGAACAGATTGTTTACCTGATTTTCGGATTGCGTACCGAATTGTTTGAATTCACTGTCATCATGATTTCCTCATAAATTTCGATATCCAGGTACGAATATCGAAATATATGGAGAAATCATGAGGACAGTGGATTCAAACAATTCGGTACGCAATCCGAAAATCAGGTAAATGTTTCCTATTTGTAGGTTAATGCTCTAAATAGAACACACTCAGAACTGTGTAAACTTAAGCAATTCTTTTGTGCACTGGCTTTACCATGGGGCTTTCAAATCATTACGCGATATTATATTTAGCCAAATTGTTATATTTAAATATTCTGAATAAATACTTTTGTGTGCTATTTTTCTATCTAAATCAGGATTATTATAAATCAGTTGATCAGGTGGAGTAAAGCGTTTTACAATACATAAAGATTTTTAAAAATTATACCACGAATACCTGTTTAACATATTTGAAAAATGATTATCCTACAACCATAATCTTTAAATGAGATCAGATTTTAGTGTGGAAAATACGTTGAACGAAACTATGTTTGGCTTTAATGAATTATGTGTTTTATGATATATAAACAGCGAATTACTATATAATTGAACGCAATAGTGCAGACTGATTGCCCAGCAAAGAGCTAGAAAATGTTAGCATTTACATGAGCTGTTTTATCTGTAATAACTAGGCAATGAATATTAAATCAGTTCAGCTCGCTTACTTGTTCCGTAAATGTGAGTGTTGCCTTTTTATCGGCTTCACTCATCTGCAGAGCTTTTGTATTTCCTGTTGATCCATTTCTATTTCTCGATTTTGAACGCGGCCTACCGCTTGACTGTTGCATTGCACTAGAAGCTGAACCTGGGAAGAGCAGTGGCGCGGGAGAAGGCGTGGGCATACTGCTTGAAACATCGGGCTGCTTTTCCAAATACCCATCGCCAGTCAAATTTGGCATTGTCCCTCCGGGCACAGGAGTCATTCGTGATGACCCGCCAAGTGGAATGGCTGGTGATGTTTGTGGTGCCATGGAAACTGCCTGGCGATCACGCAATAGCCCGCGGACGAACTCAACGCGGCTGTATTCAAGGCTTGATCTTTTAATTTTAATGGTTATATTAATTCGGTTTTTCTATGCCATCTTAACAATTTTTGCATAATAAACAACAAATGTTTGCAGATTTCTTTTGGTTAAAATACTATTTTATGGTATGAAATAATTCATAAATTTCGTTAAAAACTCGCTAAATTACAACGAATGAAATCAGTGATTAAAATTCCATTACGAGTGCATTCAGAATAAAACAAAGCTTACTTCGACGTTAAGACAATATATCATTTATACATAAAAATAATCCCGATAGTTTAACAAGATCCCCAATTAATAAATTTGGGATCTTGTTAAACTGTCGGAGGCTGTTATGGACTAGCCATATTAATCCAGCTTCGTTTCAATGTACAGTAAAATGAAGGAATTCGACGGAAAACGGTCTGTTTCTGTTACGCTTTTAGCATAAGTATTTAAAGCCACAAACACATAAATATAGACATGCGTACATCCATCTATACATACATGAACACGTGCATACTTATATATATCCAAGCATTGATACATCTATTCACGCATACCTACAGGCCTACATAACAATATGCATACGTAATGTAATCTTTTATTTTCCAAAAGAAATAATTAATTTTATTGCATTTTTCGAATAAATTAAATTTTTAAAAAACAGACTCAGAGCCAGAAGAATAAAAGTTTATACGTTGATAAATTGCGGAGATAATTTAATGTAAACTTCACACGTAAAATTTGTGTATTTACGCGTTGGTTCCATTTAAAATTTCGTTCGTCACACAACACTTTTATGCTAAATCATTGTCAACCTAAGAAACTTATATCTGCTGCTGTTCACAAGTTTATCAATTGGGGATATTGGAGCCTAAACGTTAAACCAATTGGTAACTAAAAATCCTCTTCTTTATTGAGCATATTGGAAGGTAATAGCTGGATCTCCAGGAAAAATGAAATTGGTAATACATCGTTTTGTGATTAGATACTCTAAGAACTAGAGCGTAAAAAAACAACCAATGCTCTCTTTTAAGTTCAATCACACACGTCAAATTGATTTAATTTTATGTCAATAGTTTTTGTTTTCTATTCATTTTCGTTAGAGGACTTAGCGTAAGAGATCTGAAAGTTCTGAGTAACACTGTAAATTATAGTTGTTACTGAAGACCTTTCATAATAGATTAATATATGTTGCCCAGAAGATGGATCGCTGCTTCAAAGTACAATTCTTTGAAATTTTAGCCCTGAAGGAAATTGACTGTGAGCTATTAAATAGGAATTCCTCATTTCAATGATCAGAAATGTTAAAATATATTTCATGTAAAATTACAACTCATTCGCTAGTCTGCACTAACCAGAGCAAACAAGACGTGCCGAGAATCTTTTGAATTGATTTTCTTTACAGGTAAATATAATATTTAAACTAGGAAAATCTTGCCTAGATTTTAACTTACACATTATCAAATAGAATACTCGCATGAAAATGTATATTTTAACAGTCATATCTTTTTTGGGTATAAATAGTTATCACATAGAAGAATTTATGCAATTGATCTAAAAAATCAGAGTTGCATCCGTCTAGAGTATATAGTCAACTGTATCTGGTTTTATTCGAGGAAGAGATTGAAACAACAAATAATTGGTTTTGAATAATGAAAATCATCCAATGACCTATATATCCTGTGGCATTTATAAATTAAATCTTCACCTTTATGCACTGTCCCATTTATACTAATTTTAGATAAACAAACACACACACAAACACATATATATAATTGTGTGTGTGTGTGTGTATTCAGAATAAAATTTGGCAAAAATTGGATTCAATATATATATATATATATATATATATATATATATATATATATATATATACTATGAACTTAAAATTTCGAAAAAAATTAATATAATGCATTATCTAGACCGTGATCGTCATTATTGTTGACAGGATTTTTGTGTCAGGGGTTTGAAGTCGAAGTATTTGTCTCAGAGTCTCGCAATTTATGCCCTACAAGACCGAAGAAGAACAACGCGATTTGAAGGTATATACCACCTTATGCTTTATGGCCATACTTTCTTCCTAGTGTATCAAACTTTCCATCTTGGATCTACCATTATACCAAAAACAGCCATTTCTTCTAGAGCAGTGATGTTGAAGTAAAGCATAATGGTGGATTTCAATTATATATATATATATATATATATATATATATATATATATATATGTTTGTCTGTGTGTGAAATATTAACCATTAATTGGGAATTGTCTATATTTACATACTTATTGATGAGAATTTTTAGATTACTTGTAGGTATGGGGAACGATGAGTTAATACTGTCAATAAACTTAAAAAGAACTCGGTTTTCTCTGTTAATGTATCGATAGTAAACACCCACCGTTCCCAAAATCTACAAGTCATCTAAAATTGTTCAAAGATATATAGGTGCGTATGCACTTGTAAGTTTTTATAGAAACTATAATTTAGTTTGATTCTGCTTCATCTGCACACTCGCAGGTGTCACTTTTTTTAAATATGACAACTAGAAATCTGTGGTCCGTTTATAAAATGAATTTTATTCAAATTGGGCAAACACTCTCGAACTAGAGTATTTTAACCTGATATGATCACCGCCGGTAGTCTTCGTTTCATCTAAAAAAGTGGCCAAATTTGCACGATAACATGTTGTATTAAGTGGGTTTCTTTATTCTTCGGAGGTTTAAAAGTATTTTGTCTACCAGATAATCGAGAAATGTAACGTCTTACTTCGTACTTTATTCTAAGTGATATGGAAATATAACTAGTTTCTCAAACCGCAATAAAGCGGTAGTCTCGATAAGCTTAAACATAGCACTCAATGCTTATAATTGGATAAATATTTTATTGATATTTTACTATTTTTTTTCAGGGAGTTTATCAAGCATATACATCTGATAAAATCAAAACCAAGTGTTGGAGTTTGAACGCTATCCCTATAGGAGACGACGGGTTCGACCCGATGGAAACAATTCTAAATTTAATTTAAAAGCAATAAAGTTAGTTTATGCTGCGATAATCTGTTTCTGCATCTATTTCACTAACAATTATGGTATGTGTTTTATTAAACCTGGTCAAGTTAGACGACTTGTGTGCTGTAAGTAACTCTGTCTGGACTTTAAATAAAGCATGTTTTAAATGGCAATGAAAATCTAAACCACAAATTGCGTGAAATAGGCGGATTGTTGTCCAGATACAGGTATCTGTGATTCTAACACAGTCTACGATAGATTATATACCAAAGAAGAGCGACAGACTGGCGAATGGAAAATTAAGGCTTCTCTTATTAGCTAATACTTGTTTGGATCTTGTTTAATCAGTACAAAACAGTTATATTGTTTATATTTTATTTATTAATTAAATAATTAATTGATAAATAAAAAGCTAAGATTAATTAAATTTTTAACAAGGCAGCTAGAAACACTGACTGTCAAATTCAATTAGTGTTAAATAGTAGATCGGTTATACTTTATTTATTAATTAAATAATTGTGTTATCAATCAAATAATAGACGTAATTTAGAAATGAATGGCAAACCAATAGCGGATTAGCTTTAGAGAAATTAAATAACTTTGGATTATCTAATCAGAATCAACGACTTCAAAGATTTTGTTCTCAAGATGGTAAATTTTCTACGAAATTGAGAGTTGCCATCAATTCTTAACACCTGTTCTTGCAGAAAATATTTATACTCTGGCCTCGACCAACGTAGGTTATGAAGTTTCGTGGTGAAAATGCTATGATTGAATTAAACTCTGAGTAATTGTATATTTTTTGTTGCGAACTAATTTAAATGCAGCTGTACGGTTGTTTTGTGTACATATTGATAAAATAGTTTACATAGGATTGGCCGGACATGCGAAAATCAGCAGAAACAAAATGTATACTTTTATGTACACAGGCGTTCTGTGCTTACTAGCGACTCATAAGTAGAAGCCGGTTCTACGCCCTATGCACCCATATATTTGGTCACGAAATTTTGGATGCTTGGACAGTACAATCACCGAAAAATGTGGGATTCTTAACAATGTATGCTGTTGGCAATTGACGGAATGCTAACTACTACTGATATGTCGCCAGTAAGTAAGAAACGCATATGTACATGAGATTAAACATTATGTTCATGCGAACTTTGTTATATTTTTCTGGTCCTATTTGAACTAATTGTCATTAGGTACACAACACTTATTTCACAATTGCATATATAGTAGTTCTTCACCAATTAATATATAACGCATTAGTCGTCAAAATAATTTCATTTTATACCCAAGGTTGACTCCTATTGAGAAAACATTATAGTATCCACCAATTTTGGAAGAATAAAATTTATGTGCGAAATTGAATTATCCAGTCTTACTGCAACATTGACATTGCTGCGGATCTCCCTGCATGTAAGTGAATCATAAATCAGCTTCAAGCCAAAAATGCTTTGATGGATTTTGCTATTACGAAACGACGCTAGTCAAGTCGCACGGGTCTTACTTTGTGGGATTTTGACTCGATGCCAGTATTGGAAAGTGATATTGTTTTACAGTACATTTTAAATATTAATATTATGCTGCTATTGTTATCTTATCAAATTTAAAATTTATATCGAAAACCCATTTATGTAAGGCTCGGTTCAAACTTTCAGAATAGACATTTATGTTTACTTCTTTTTGTTCGTATCATATTTGTTATGATAAATCTTTATTTTTGACATCAGAATTGTTTATAGCTTTTGAAGCACATTTGCGTTAGATTTTCTGTAACAGTGTTTGCAAACACATCTGGCATTTGTATGCAAATTAGTGTATTCAAAAGGAATATGCAATTTAGATTTGCAGATGATAAACCTTTTCATGCGCTAAAATTTGCGAATTTACCGCATTTTTATTGCTCTTCAACTAATCCCTTTGTCCAAAATGTATTTGTAAACAAATTTTGTCAACATACTTGGGCAATGACAGTGATTAACTGTCACAGTGAGGCAGTAATTTTATAGTGTACTAAATTGGCATGTAGATTATCAAAATTGTGTTGGATATAATCACACAACATATTTTACGTAAGCGAATTTAATTTGCAAGATTACCGCGATAGAATTCCTGCAGCGGAAGCTAAATATTAGTAGATATCTTCTTTGTGCAATGTGATTGTGTCATATACATTCAGGCAATCTAACTACGTTGAATTCATCTGATAAGTTTTTACAGTTATTTGGAGCTACGGAAGTATAATGTGAAAAGTACATTTAGTTAACGTTTAAGCAGTAATAAACATAAACTTGTTTCCACCAAACATACAAATAAGCAAATTCTAGATAACATTAGTTCACGCTAAGTTCAGGTGGACATTCTTCATGTTGTTTATATATGTGGCTTTTGTTTAACCCTTGGTCTATCTTCATTTCATAGTTTATAGGATGTATTGACAAAACACAGTATTCTGCATGTAATAGACGAAATATTTTTTTATTGCTTAATATAAATCCACAAGTAAATTAAATTTTTTAAAACTTTTTGTCCACTATGAAATGTAGCAGGTGAATTATAAATTAAGTCAGTTGGCTTTATATTCTTCGCTTATCAAAAGACTAATAGAAAATTATAATTTCTTAATTGGTTGCACGTTATGTACCCTACGTTGTTCATAAGAATCATTGTTCAAATAACCATAGGTAGAACGACATTTCATCCACATGATAGTAGATTTGTTCTGCCCATGAACTTAATATTGCGATGCACATCTTTGTCGTCACTCGTTTTAACACAATGCGACTATTACAAAAAATCGTCGCTGTCGTTTCCTATATGTTACACGTTTGGGTCTATACATTCACTCATCGGTAGATGTTCGAAATATTGCACAGTACTTATATATAATGTTCATTCGTGAACATCTAACATAGGCACTTTCATGCATGTTACATGGAGCATTTATTAGCATAGCTCAGAAACGACAAACAGCATTTTTAAAATATTACAGTTAAATACTGCTTGTTGCGAAGAGCTAATATATATGCAAGTATGTATTAGGTTTTGCGAACCTAGTAACAAATTAGTTCAGTTGTGACCAGAAGGATAAACCAAAGGCAGCATGAACGTAAATTATAATCTCATGCACATTCGTTTCGTGCTTACTGGCGACTCATCAGTAGGAGCCGGTAATACACCCTTTAACCACTACATATTTTGGCGAAGACTCGGTAAATATATTATATAGTGTGAGTTCGCGTTGAAGTCGCATTTCCGAGACTTTATATGATGTTAGATTCACTACTGCAGGTTTACACATTCGTCAAGGAGATTGTATCGTCCTATTATCCCACATTCCTAACCCAAATATATAGTGGTTAAAGGGCGTATTACCGGCTCCTACTGATGAGTCGCCAGTAAGCACGAAACGAATGTGCATGAGATTATACTTTCCGTTCATGCTGCCTTTAGTTTATCCTTCTGGTCACAACTGAACTAATTTGTTAATAGGTTCGCAAAACCTAATACATACTTGAATATATATTAGTTCTTCGCAACAAACAGTATTTAACTGTAATATATTGAATTGAATGATGTCATGCTTACCGCGAAATGTGATAACTGATATCGATGAAGGCCAGAGTGTATGGTTTAACTGGAGTAACAGGTGTTCGGAAATTGTTGTACTTCTCAATTTGTGTGAACTTCAGCATAAATTTATATCCATCAGGTTGGTATCATGTACCGACTCGGAAACCATAGTGTTAGTATCCGGCACTCATCGATTTCAAAAAAGGTATCAGTTACTAACACAATAGCCATAGTGTTAGTATCCTTTACAGACTCGGTTTATATATTATATAGTGTGAGTAAGCATTGAAGTCGCATTGTCGTTGACTTTAGATTATGTTAGCTTCACAATTACAGGTTCACACATTCGTCTAGGAGATTGTACCGTCCTATTATTCCACATTCTTCTACCAAATATATAGTGGCTAATGGGCGTAATACCGGCTCCTACTGATGAGTCGCCAGTAAGCACGAAACGAATGTGCATGAGATGATACTTTCCGGTCATGCTGCCTTTGGTTTATCCTTCTGGTCACAACTGAACAAATTTATTACTAGGTTCGCAAAACCTAATACATACTTGCATATATATTAGATCTTCGCAACAAACAGTATTTAACTGTAATATATTGAATTGAATGATGTCATGCTTACCGCGAAATGTGATAACCGATATCGATGAAGGCCAGAGTGTATGGTTTAACTGGAGTAACAGGTGTTCGAAAATTGTTGTAATTCTCAATTTGGGTGAACATTAGCATAAATTTATATCCATCAGGCTGGTATCATGTACCGACTCGGAAACCATAGTGTTAGTATCCGGTACTCATCGATTTCAAAAAAGGTATCAGTTACTAACACAATGGCCATAGTGTTAGTATCCTTACAGACTCGGTATATATATTATATAGTGTGAGTTAGCATTGAAGTCGTAATGTCGTTGACTTCAGATTATGTTAGCTTCACTATTACAGGTTTACACATTCGTCTAGGAGATTGTACCGTCCTATTATTCCACATCTTTCTACCGAATATATAGTGGTTAAAGGGCGTAATACCGGCTCCTACTGATGAGTCGCCAGTAAGCACGAACGAATGTGCATGAGATTATACTTTCCGTTCATGCTGCCTTTGGTTTATCCTTTTGGTCACAACTGAACTAATTTGTTACTAGGTTCGCAAAACCTAATACATACTAGCATTTTTAAAAGTCGCATGAAGGATTGTTGCTGCACAGTGCTACGATAAAATTTATATCCACGACTGAAAGCAGTGGATCCCAGAGTTGCACTTGTAGTTCAGCAAACATTGAATATTCATCATTTCTAGGTGCACGACATATCCGCCATTTTGATGGATGGGTTCTGACTGATACCGGCACACTGAATGCTCCCACACGACATGCAATTTCTGCTGAACATTTAGGAGTGCCAATTATTGTAATCTTACCTTCCTTTATCTCTATTTATTCTGTAAGCTTATGCAAGTCTCCCCCGCATAGAACGGGCAGCCGTGTTAGCATCTGTAACTCATAGATAACAATGAATGAATGTTATTGTGCAATTAAAATATTAAATATTTCTGATTTCTAGGTGCACAACCTGCGTGTCTTCTTGATGTATGGCGTATGATTAGACCCGACACACTGAAGGCCCCAACAAGATGTGGAATATCTTCCAAACACGTTAGAGTTGTCAAAAAGCTGGAAATAATCAGTGGATATTAATCGACTTCAGAACACACATCCATCACAGAGACAGCCACGTTATACACCTAGCAATGAGGAATATTGCATTTTTTGCAGAACTACGAGTGCAAACCTTAACACCCTTTTGGCGGATTGTGGATATGACAAAGTATATGTGAATGTCGGCGTGAGTGCAGTGAATATTATATTTACGCATGTATTTTGCGCTTACTAGCTAAACTCATCGGTGGGAACCGACAACAAATCCCAGTAGAATTTACTTTAGTTGTATAGAACTATAGGGCGCGTAGTGGCCTGTGGTTGTGTAATACACGCATCTAGCTGCTGTTAAGTTTCGATCATGCCTATTTTGCTTTTTTATCCTGGACCTGCATGGTCTTCATTGTTACTAGATGCGCAATACCTAGTACATCCTTGCGTATATACTTGATCTATACAGAATAAAATTTACCAATGTAATATATTTAATTGAATGATAACATGACCGTCACGACAGTGCAAAACTTGGTGTCGGACGGGTTTGAATTATACGGCTTTCGCCAGAGTACCAGGTATTGATTTTATTGTAGTTTCCTGCATGGATCATTATTAATTCATACCTAACCATCTTAATTATTTCTCCGGGAATAGCATGATCTCTCTAGATTTGTTTTGCTAATCACATGTTCTTACTCAGTAGGACTTGGTTTAAGTATAATAAATTATTTGAAAATTGTTCCATGGCACTATGTGTCACCTTGACATATTGACGAATGTGCATAGCCTAAAGACACTTTAGTATTTTGGCTTAAAGGGACGTATTACTTACGGGTATCATTAATAGATCACTTACCAACAACATATCATTCTTGTTTGCTTCGAAATTTATTTCCTACTTTATTTAAGTTGTCTTATTTAAGCATTTACTATTTTTACTTCGTAACTTTAAGCTATATAAGGATAAACTTATTGCTACTTGACTCGTAGCCATAGAAATGACCGATCTGACAAATGGCGAGCACTGTTTAGTCAACACATTCATGGTGGCATGAATCTTGTCGGGCCGAATGAGATACGGGCATCATCCTATTACTTTTGAAGCCTCGAGTTCTATTTAACTACTTAGTAGCACTTATAGCTAAATGAGTAGTAACGGAATGAGAGCAAGCCTGCCAGACGCGATGTGAAAGTTTCGGCTGCTGTAGGAAACTGGCCACTGGGGTCTGGGAAAATAGTGTTTGTCCGCTTTTTTGTCAGATTAACTAAGAGAAATGCACGAACTGGTGCTCTTTTACAGCCCACATCTAACCATGAATAAAACAAGAAATAGAGAATCCATAATAAATCGTAAGTGTGGTAATAGTCGTCTTGTCTTCCGAGTTCTGCGCGGTGGGTGAGCTTAATTAGATCATTGCAGACATCTTCATTTCTAATTCTGCCTCATTTCATTCACTTTCCTTCTCTTCGCGATCTAACTATAAATCTCTTGTAAATGCCACGAATCTAGTATACGTTGGTCGAATCACAATCTAATGTACTGACAAATATAACAAATATGATTCAAATAATCTATTATTCACTAAACCTAGGCTGGAGTCGAACGCCAGTGCAATTAATGTGAAAACTCTAAAAGAAATTTAAAAATAAGAAGTATATGCAGGTACGCCGGATAAATTGGAAAATATTATGCAGCGCATTTGAAATTTGAATGCAGGATCCAACTAGCATTATGGAACTGGGTGTACCTTGCTTATCTACATGTTATTGGGTTCGAACGTCTGGTTCGACGGAATTTTCTCAAGCTGTACAATGAGGAACCGGAATTTTCCTTTGTTCACGAGCGGAAGCTAGTTTAAATGAATGAACATCTGGTTCGACGGAATTTTCTCAAGCTGTACAATGAGGAACCGGAATTTTCCTTTGTTCACGAGCGGAAGCTAGTTTAAATGAATGAATCTCTTTAAACAACTGACTGTGTGCCATACTTAAGACCATTCACCAAAATAAACGTCTACAAGCTTAATCAAGGCTACAACCCGCGTACGCAAAACGCGGCATTGCAGAACCTTAATCAACGTTTCTTTTTTGTTATATCTGCATATGTTCCCACCAATTACAGCACAGATGACAGCAAGAACGCTTTCTACTCTGACCTAAAGTTTTACTAGGCAGACGAAAGAGTTCATATATAGTCTTGATTATGGATGACATTACTGTTCTTGTTGGGCGCTAAATTGCAGATTCACTTTAAGCTCAATACACAACGATAATGGTGAACGACTGTTGGATAGCTGCATGGAATATAGATTAAACGTAAACAGCAAAAACTTCAGAACTAGTCCTCCAGCCCCCGGTCAATTATCGATTGAAATAGATAATGTAGCAATTAGTTAGAGATGGTGTGGTTGCATCCAGTATTTTTGTTAATTTTGGAGCAAGCATGTCGAATTGGACCGTACATTTATCCGTTGAAGAGTTGCATTCAACTGTTCCGAAAAACTAGATAGGAATAAATGTTAAATAAATGTAGGCAAACTCCAGCAGTCGTCTTCCATACAAAAACATAAAGATGTTCTAAAATTGATGTTAACTGTTCAGAATAGTAACAATTTGAATTTACTATAAACGACGATATTATCCACTATTCACAATGCGGGTACTAATGCATGGGACATTCTAGGTTCCAGTAGTATTAGTTTTTGGGTCTTTGAAACGTCTGCAGAAATAGTCCAAACTAGGTGCCAACTTCCTGTTTGTTTTATTTATAATAGTACTGGTAGAGATATTAAACTCAGATTTAAGTGCAGTATGAAAATTGATCTTGAATCTACTTGGATCAGAATTGCTAAATAGTTGAATGAAGCGTTTGCATTAGGTTATACACGAAGTTTTCTTCAAATTATTTGCGTGTCAGTTCCGAGAAAATTATAAGTTCGCGAAAAGTATATGTTTGTAACAAGAATCCAATAACAGATAAAATTTGTCTGCATGGATGAATTGTCTTTGGCAACTGCATCTGTCTTAATTCTAAAAATTACGCGTGTAGCAACATTGTAGAACGCTAATCGCGAAAAGCCATCACGGTTTGAAATGCGGAACGCAATATTATCTATTAATCATCGCAAATCTGCTTCCGGCCTTATTTAAAGTTAGTGGCGACATAATTGGTAGAGCGTTGACATATTTTTGTGCTATATGACGTGAGGTGTCCACACTGGCTGCTTGGAGTGAGTTGACAATCATTCGTACCATTGAAAAGGGCAATTGCGATAACCATCTTGGTATAAGCATGACTTCAGTCGCATCTAGGTTATTTGCTTCAATTAACTTAGACCGTGTCAGCAGTTTATGTAAATCACATATTTGAGAACAGCAAGTCGGATGTTGGCCAGGACGAAGTTGTATAGATAATATTTCTACCCTCAGGTAAATAAATGAGAAGCTACATTTTTATCGCCCTCCCGCAATTTCCATCTTCCTACATTTTAAGAGTGTATTTGATTAAGTGGATCGATATATTCTATTCGATATTCTGTCGAACAATTGTATGTTCACTTATTTTGTTAACATTACACGAGCTATCGAAAAAACACTTCTGGTCGCGTTAGCAGTGGTGTTCATCAAGGATGCCTAATTTCCTTATTTGTGTTTAATTTGGCAAAATATGTTGTTACGAACTATAATCTTCTATAAGTTCATGATGCACGCGTCAATGCTCTTCTTGGAAGCATCTCAGTCGATTTTTTATATTCGTCAACTGAAAGTCTGCAAGAACATCTTGAATAGGTTAACAGTAGTTGTTCCGTCTTTGGGCATAAAATTCGAAGTCTCTAAATGTAAGATGCTTCTACATGATCACCCACCACTAACTTCTCGACGGCTACAAGTTATAGATCCGGACATAGTTGACTGGCTTAAATATCTCATTAAATTTATCAATAACTCAGACAATATGAGTGACGAGGTGAATATGAGAATCGTGAAAGCTACAATAATTTTCTCCCGTCTTGGAAATCTATGGAGAATAACGAGTATCTTATCCTGCTTTAAATGTCGTGAGTAATGTGCATCAGTACTTGCAGTTTTCTTATACTTTTGCTAAACTTTGTTCTTTAGAGTCGAACATCCTCGTTAATTACAGGCATTCGACAGCTGTGGTTTGAGAAACAGAGTACATATAGATTATCAACAACGAATAAGCAACGCTGAAATCCGTATACGTATTTTTGGATTAATCATCAAGTGCTCCTCGTTGGACAAACAAATAAGGCTCCATCACCTGCACTGGCTTGGACACATTTTGCGTATGCCTTCAATTCGATTGGCCAAAAGAGCATTATCTATCTGCCAGCAACGGCATAACTTAAGAAACATGGTGGGTAGATTTGGCCCAGAAAAGAAAGCTAAATTCAACTTAAATCAAATTGGTTAGTATTTGACCCGCTCATTTGCCAGGAAGAATTCCACGTGAGCATCATAGTTATTGGTTGAAAAGCCTGAGTAGTATGAATTTGAAATGTGCTCATTGGTAATCTTGTTGCAGATTTGTAGTAGAATTATCTTTAATTATGACACGATACAATGAAAGCTGCAATGAAATTTTATTGCCCATTTCGTCTTGCCTTAAAGCTGTCATTTTCATCATGATCTTGTTTAGAAGTCTACCTTAGCTCACATCTACGTGTTACCTAGGTATATATCTCTAACTTAACTAGATCTTCCCCATCATAAATTACATTACTTTAGTAATTTTTGTTTAAAATATTATTTAAGCCATTGTTAGTACATATAATGATCGAAAAATTACAAAAATTATAATTTGTGTCGTTATTTTCTTTCATCCTTTTCTCATTGTCATATGACAATGAAGCATCCGTTACTAAATTATGCTGTATTACTGCCTGTTATGAAGATGATGTTTATGATAATCTTTAAATCTATATACTAATTCACACAATAAATTTACTACCAGTTATTTAATTTACTTCTCGTTAATCATTTCAAGCTTATGGTACTATATTCTCATGAAGTTTTATCTTTTGAGATATAGAAATAATAATTTAAACATATGCCGAATCTTTTCAATGTGGACAAGTTTCTAAACATTTGGATAATATTGCGCTACCTATATCAATAACGTTTAAATATGAAATACTTGCACTAATTTTGACTAAATAAGTGGATAAAATTCATATTGAACATACACTACAATGCCGTTCGACTCACAAAACTATTTTTCGTCAGCCTGCCTGCAAATTTGATGAAGTTTCAATAGAATGAAATGGTGTTTATTCTTTAAATTAAGTTTGCGACCTTCAAGTAAACCCCAATCCCATTGTATTTAACCAGTCGTCGAACAGTATAGCAAAATACCTCCAGTTGGTTATTTTTCATATTAGTAGTAAAGTTATTACTAATGTTTTTGTTGTTACTCTGTTTATGCAAATAAAATAAACAAACATGCATTTGAGCATGTGTATGGATATATTTACCTGCAACACCACTGCAGAAAACTGTACATATTGAGCATAGTAACAGCAATCGTCCAAAACCATAGAAAAATAAAAATCTTTTCATTAAACATGTTCACTGGAAGAACACACTGCAATGTTATTTTGTGCATGTTGCTGCCCATCCGTCTCATATCGATGTCACAGTAGGTAACACGAGGAAAAGCTCCGGTTGTATGCCATAATTTGCCTTGTACCAACTCCCAAAACAAATGAACACCGAAAAATATTGATGACTTGCCCAAATATCTAGTTATAAAGAAAAAAATGAGAAAATGATATATTTAAGGCTTTGTTCTTCCTCAGCCGACATTTTAAATACACAAACATGCGTGCTTTAAAAATGGCCAAAACGTTGCAAATACTTCATTGCCGTTGATTAGAAAAATCTTTTAGAATCAGAAAACTTTAAATGTTTCGACAAAATTTAACACTGCTGTGGCATTTATGAAGTGTGAAAATTCTAACATTCGTCTGTAGTCTGAGAAGTTTTATGTGTTTTATGCTCTGTTGTATTTTCTACAGTCAATGTTTATGCTACTTCTAGTAGAGACATAACTATTTGCATAAAATTTGGGTCTTATTCTGGTTACTTGCAGTAAAATCATATTTTCTTTCATTTATTAGGTTTTTCCAACCTAGTAACAAATTAGTTCAATTATGACCAGAAGTAATCATCAAAGACAGCATAAATGGAAAGTATAATCTTGTGCACATCAGTAGGAGCCGGTATTACGCTCTTTACCCACTAAATATTTGAGCGAGAAATGTGGGAAAATAGGACGGTACAATCTCCTAGACGAATTTATAAACCTGCAGTAATGAAGCTAATGTCATATAAAGTCTCGACAATGCGATTTCAACGTTAACTCACTCTATATATATACCGAGTCGGTAAAGGATACCAACACTATGGCTATTGTTTCAGTACCCGATACCAACATAATAGTACAGAAATGGTACATAGAATTAAAAATATGTTTGCCGAGTCGGCACATGGTACCAACATCATGAATTTCAATTTATGATATAGTTCACCAACATTGAGAATTACAACTATTTGTGAACACCTGTTACTCAAGTTATTTTTATATGACTTTTTATGATGTTAGCTTCACTACTGCAGGTCTACACATTCGTCTAGGAGATAGTACCCTCCTATTTTCACACATACCTCATCGAAATATAAACTGGGTAAAGGGCGTAATACCCGCTGCTACTGATGAGTCGCCAGTATGCACAAAATGAATGTGCATAAGATTATATTTCCTGTTCATGCTGTCTTTGGTTTATCCTTCTGGTTATAATTGAATTAATTTGTTACTAGGTGCGTAACACTTACTACACAATTGTATATGTATTAGCTCTCCGCTACAATCAGTATCTATCATATATTTTTTTTCATTTGATTTCAATAATATTGAACGCATTATTATTTAAGGACACAGGTAAGTTAACAGGTACTTCCATATTTCTATGATCTTGGTGGCAAATACTTAATAATTATACGAAAAAACCTTCCAATATTTTATCGATCTTAAACTGAGAATCTAATGGTTATATATCAAGCACATTAATATATATATATATATATATATATATATATATATATATATTTGTGACCGGTAGAAACTAAACATTGCATGTGCTAGCAATGGCATTTCATCATGTACATTTGTTTTGTCCTTATTAAGCATTCATTAATTACTAGCGATAATTGTCCCAACCGGGGCTAAAACCGGTCTCGGACTCTTGTACTCATCAACTGCACCACTACTGGGGCGCGTCACATGCAATCTCTTCATTTAATTTCCAGCATATTTTTGTCTGGCCTATCTTTTAGGAGGAGCCTATATGACATTTCTTTCTACATAAAATTATAGTCAGCCACGCACGATCTGTTATTATAGAACAGCCATCATGCCACAATGATAAACTGACTTCTCTGCATTATTCAGTTTATTTAATACTGAATATATATATATATAATCGAAATTCTGAAATAAATTAGATTCAACTCAATATAGTCCAGACAGGTGGCGTGGTATCTGTTCGATAGGGACAGATCTTGGGTAGCTAATTTGAACGACATGCCACACAGCCTCCACAAGAACAAAAAGCTAGCCAAAGCAAAAGTTGACATATAACCGAAAACTGCGTTTGATGTGTAGCGGAGGTGACGAAGATGATGAGCGCGAAATTCCAAAGCAAATGCGCCCCTGTTCTTGATGAATTTCCTTTGATACTCTATTCAATGTTTAGTTTAAAATGACAGTGTGTAAATATATATATATATATATATATATATATATATATATATATATATATATACTTATATTTTTATTCATAAAATTAAACAAAAGTTTAAAATATTCGGAAGAAATTAAAATTTTCCATGGCATTCGATTAACAGCTTAAGTGCAAAGAAATTAGCTTCTTGAACGATAACTTTATTTTTAATCTAATTATTTTGCAGATTAGGTTT
This sequence comes from Eudiplozoon nipponicum, assembly GCA_029291075.1. Lineage (NCBI taxonomy): Eukaryota > Metazoa > Platyhelminthes > Monogenea > Mazocraeidea > Diplozoidae > Eudiplozoon > Eudiplozoon nipponicum. Next base: position 16,466 of record JAQBSW010004955.1, on the reverse strand, counting down.
AAGGCGATGGTCATCTCCGGCATCGTCTTCTTTATTCTATTCTCAATAAGCGGTTTTTCTCAATCTGGTTTTGACAAATTCAGGATCTGCATTATGAATATCATACAATTTTGAATCGATATATATATATATATATAAATATATATATATATATATATATATATATATAGAGAGAGAGAGAGAAATAAATAAGTGTTCATTTTTACATATTGGAAGAGTATGTGAAAGTAACAGTTCTTTTATATGATAAAATTTCTTTTCTTTTTCCACACGGAAATGGTAATATTAAAAATTAATTTAAATAATAAATTTAATTTCTATTTGTAATAGCCCGAGACTGCAACACATCGCTTTTCGAAAGTTGATTGATCAACATATTTCTAATATGCTCATTCACAAACCAATATTAATTCAAGACCATTGATGTATAACATTGCATCGGTACACCAGACTAAACAGAGAAGAACAGTATTAGTTCTGACATACAAAATTCACATTAATAGATTTCAGCATATAAATCACTTCTCAGTTTTAAGACACACATGGCTTGAACCGAAACGTTGATAAATGAAACGGTGAAACTTAGCTCATCTGAAGCATAATTATCTTTTAAGTGTCTATCGTTATTATTTTGTTGATGAAATCTGTTCTGCGCAGTTCTTCATCAAGGACAGGAAGTTCAGCTGTCTCCAGTCAAATTTTTAACTTTTAATGTAGCAAAACCCATTTTCCTACTGAACCTTTTCAAACTTTATTCTACAAATTTTTGCTCGAAATATTTTATTATTTCTAAGACACAAAATGCTCAATTGGTTTTACTACGTGCCAATTTCATAACGTTTGGCCAAGTTATACACAAAGACTATCCTATACGTTGTACGTAATAGGCTAGGACAAAACTTTTTGAATGTTCAAATTATAATTGTTTTAGTCCAAGGATTTTAAAGCTGTCAATAATCCATGTTTAGTTCAGAAGGAAAATCTCCAATGTGATTCCGATATCTTTTCGTATGTTTAATTAAATGTTCAATTTCAGATTGGTTTTAATTGTTTACTGTGGGAATAACATTGAAATTTATAAGACAGTTAATGCTAAAATTCTAAATAAAAGTATAGCTAACAAGCTATGAGATGGTCTCCTTACTATACACATTTTGTAACCATTTACCATTATATGCTTACATAACAAAAAATTTTTACACTTCACCTTCAATGTATTAATTTAATGACTAATTCCCATTTATATCTTGCTCACATCTTCCATAACAGAAGATATACTTCATTAGAATAACAGTAATATTATTATCATTAATAGTTTAATAATAACATTAGTATGTAATATTGTTATATTTTATTATTCTTATAATAACAAACAAGAACAATAAAAAAACAATAAAAAGAGCAAAAAGAATACTACTACTACTACTATTGCGAAAACAAAAAACCTACTACTACTACTATTACTACTATTACTACTACAACTACAACTACTACTACTACTACTACTATTAATAATAATAATAATAATAATTATAATAATAATTATTATTATTATTATTATTTAAAAAAATATATTATTATTATTATTATTAATTTCATAATAATTATCATCAGCGTCATCCTCACAATCATTATGTTTACCTCAACATTTAGTATTATTTTATTATTATTATGAATATTATTTTACAATTAATATCATTTTTATCATTTTCATCATCATTAATATTATTATTACTTTTACTATTATTATTATTATATTATTATAATTGTTATTATCGTAATTGTTATTAAACGATGTCCTTTTTCTAAGCCTGAGCTTTCCTGAGGTTACTTTGTCACAGATAACATTCATAATCATCTATTCTCTTAGATTCCTATCTAAGCCTTAATGTTAATTTTTTTCTGTAGAATTAATGAAGTGTTGAAGGAGAAATAATTGAACTAATTTCTACCAGAATAAATATTTGGTTATAATCTTCCAAGAAATTTTGTAGCCAGGTGGCCATGTTTGCTGAAACTCCAATCAAATATAATTAAATTGTTGCAAGAAAATCAAAGTTTGATCTTAATTGGCGATCAAATAATTGGAATGAGTAAGCATAGAAAATAATGAATATGCCCAATTAGCTTACTGATTTTTTTTAAAATCATGTCTAAGAAATTTCATTATTATATTTGACATCTGCACTTAAGTTTGACAAAGTTGCATGACATATGAGCTGCAAAAGAGCCTTGAGTTAATGGCATTTTAGGGTCACGGAAGAAAAAATTAACATCATTAGCATCAATATAATTTCTAACAAACAAGCAATAAAATATTATTAATATTTTAAAACATCTCAGAAAATCGATTAACAGTGGCACAAGGTCAAAAATACCTTAGCCATGTTTAAACTAATGTTATGCTATTTTAATACATAAATAATTTTAACTAAGAAACAGAGCGTGTATTGAAATGCACAGATAATATAAAGCAGATAAATACAATACAACTGAAAAAATGAAATTTTCTTTTTACCAGAAAAAACACGACTTTATATAGTGAAGTTTTAAAAACAATGTGGATTATGCAACAGTGAACATGCTGTACGGGAGATTTAAACCTTTTTCATTTCAGCTTTATTTATACCATAGTAATTTGAATTGAAAGTCAAAATGTGTATTTAAGCCTAAATTAATTATAAAGCAGGTTTACACACCACTGTTAATAATACGAAAAGTGGTTAAATACATCGGGTGCTGTTTTCTCGTTTTTGTTGTTGTATAATGTATATATTTACTCCAACTTAATCCCCCCTTGCATTTCAACATTGACTGAATAAAATAACAAATATTGCAGTCATGCTGAGATCTGGTGAAGAACAAATCACCATTTGTCCAAATGTGTTTTGCTTAACTGCTTTAAGTTTAAAAATGATCTTCGCAAAGAATTCACTATGATATAAAAGTATATGTTAGACAACATGGGCTTAGGTCGTTTTCAGATACCTTTAGTTCAGGATACTGTATCTGTTCTGCTTGGTGAATTACATTTGCTATCATAGGCAGTACACAGTTTATTCTGTCAAAAATATATGACAATATAAATAAGTACATATAATATTGGTATTAACTAATCATAGCACATGATAACAAAGGAAATTCATCCAACAGGTCGGTTTCGTGCATAATTCACATTCAACGTTTTATGCGATTTTTAGTTTATACCGGCAACGCAAGGTAACATACCCTGCCAATACACGTTAAATCAATATATATATATATTAATACAGCTTTCGTAAAAAAGAAATCACCTTCATGGAATAGATGAAAGTAAATTTTTTTGTGCGTGCATTTTCATTATAGTAAACAAAAGAATTTTGAATAAAACAAAAACTTATATTAAATTTTTGGGAATGCACGAATAAAGGTTTTTGAATCTCCGCTTTGCACTTTTAGGTCGCAAAGATCCGATTGATCCATATTTTCAAGTAAGCATCGATTTTATCTTCTTTTTGGCTGTGTAGGGATTCGTCCCTTTCTGCCGAAGGCTTCAAAGCCGTTCATAAAAACCACTATAAATGAGGTTCGATAAAATCTTCGTTGACTGGCAATGTTTCTGTTCGATGTTTTCCGTACCATCCTCAGGCCTCTGAGCACACATTCGGAATACAATGCTCAAAATAGCGGATTTAAACAAATGTGTTAACCTTGATCCGAAACAGTTCTATTTATATTTTAATTTTTTGACTAAGCAGTGGTTTTAAAAAAGAATGGGCCTTAGTAACTTTGTTTAAAACCATTGGTGAGTCAAAAAAGTAAAATATAAAAGAATTGTTTCGAAACGAGGTGATACTTCGATTGGTTGACTGAACGAAGATTAGATCGTACCTCATTTCCCGTGGTTAGTATAAACGATATTGGAGCCTTTAAAAGAAAGAGACGAATACGCATCCAGTCTAAAGGCAGACAAAATCGATGTGTATTTGGGAAGTGGTGTCAATCGGATCTTTGCGAAACCGATAGTGCAAAGCGACAACCCGCGAACGCATTCGTGTAGATTCAACATCGAAATGAGGCTATCCTATTTGCTTAAATCTGCTATTGTGAGCAATGTACTGTGTATGTTTAATTAGAGGCCTGATGGTGGTACGGGAAATATCTTAACGAAACTTTGCCAATCAACAAAGATTAGATCGTACCTCATTTTTAGTGGTTTGTATGAACGATAGTGAAGCCTTTCGGAAGAAAGTACGAATCCTCACCCAGCCAAAAAGAAGACAAAATTGGAAATGGGGATCAATCGGATCTTTGCGAAACGGATAGTGCAAAGTGACAACCCGCGAACGCAAATCGCGGAGATTCAACATATGAAGCTCGCACTGCGCAACCATTCAAATGAATAAACTTTTATTGCAAATGTATTATATATTATATATTTTTGCGGGTTCCATTCCAGTATGGGCGATTAATTCGGTATGTCTGTGTCTGTTTTTATCTGTCGCTGGATGACAACATCCTGTAAGTAGTGTTTTATAAGCGAGTTACAAACAAAGGCGGAGCATACGTTTTGATTGCGAAACTTGTGCACTGTAGTTTCTTGTGCAGAAACTTTTGCTTGCTTACTTATTATGGGTCTGCACTTCCAGAGTGTGTGTGTGTGTGTGTGTCTAGTTACGACTGTGCTGTTGCTGCTGATCTTTGCTAAGACGGAAATTTTACCTTGCTTTGCGGCACATCAGTCTGTTGTCTAGTGAGCGGCCTATCTTAATCTGTTGTTTGTAATGTTTTTGCTACCGCTGAATTGAATGACGTCTCTGCCGATGGTGCTTGCTGTCCTTGCTAAATATAAGTGTTACCTTTACTTTTCGCGGCCAGTCGAAAACTATATTGTATTGTAGATCTACTCATTTTTTATGATTGGAGCTCATTGCGGTTAACCTTAGGTTTCGATGCTTATTTGCTAGCCTTTTTAGCGGAAAATAACACGGTTTCTTCGAAATAAGGAAGACAAATTTGTAACGCATATAGAATACTTCGTTCCGAAGCATCTACTCATATTTATAAATAAAAGCGTTTGTCAAAGTTCTCATAAACATTTAAAACGATTGGAAAATATTAGCTAATATAAATTGATTCGTCAAAAATGAGATAGTTTATGTATATATATATATTTATAGATATAGATATAGATATATATATATATATATACATTATAACTGAGTTTTCTATGCTTCCCTCATTTCAAAAAAATTTTATAATATACAATAATGATCAGTCTAGAAATGAAGCTCAAAAATGCCAGGTTATGTGAACTGAACATCTAGAATACAAATTTGAATACATATACAGCACAAAGTTGTATTCGAATGACCGCGAATTGTTATAGGTAGCACTCATTTTCAGCAATCACAGGAAACCCAAATATGTACAGACGCTACCAAATGTAACGTTACCAACACCATCGATAGCAAAAAATTAAGATGGACAGAACTAAAGGAAACTTTAAGATCTGCCGTGTAACATGGCATGGAAAAAAGGAGAAGCAGAAATATTAAACAATAATTGATTGCGCGGGTGGTGGTAACAATTATTTAAATCAAGTTTGCCATTGTTGTTCCACGACTGGTTAAATACAATGGGATTGATGTTTACTTCAAGCTCGCAAACTTGATTTACAGAAACCGAATTATTGTTATGAAACACACAAATCCAAGCACTGCAGAATCAAGCAAAAAAGCCAATCGTACACATTTTACTTAACCAGATAGAATGCTATGCATTGCCAAAAACTAGCTAATAAAATACGAATAATCCAACACAATACACCTAGAAAGTAAGTAACAAACAAAAATATTGAATTATTCAACCATCCCAAAGTTCTAACCAAACACGCATAAAATATAAAACAAATAACCGACAAAATTTCACTCATTCGTTTGGAAATCTATGTATATTCAATTTTTAATTTGTTTTAGTGGGCTTAAACTATTTTTCATCAGTTTTGGTTTGATAAAATAAAAGAAAATTTAAAAATAAATTAAAGGTCACTTAGGGACTTTATTTCAGCCATTTTTCTGCATTAGTAATTTGAATTAAGAAATAATTCATGTGTGAAGTTATAAATTTATTACAAAGCAGGTATATAAAACTGACTGCAGATTTGCTTTATTGTTTAAAGACTGGTTGCATACAATAAAATTTATGCCTACTTCAAGCTCGTGAATTTGATTTGAAGAACAGTTAACACCACCTGCGCAATCAATGATTGTTTACATGTATGACCTATATAAATGTGGCGAAAGCTGCAAAAAGTTAATGTTCCAGACTGCATAGAAATTGTGCATCCGACATTTCCAGTTAAGTAAAATGTATACGAGACTACTAGAGGTAAGAGCCGCATCTCTAAGTTTGCTTTCGATATATATGCAATGCGGTTTGATCCTCGCTAGTCAGTTTGACGTCGTACTCTGATGATGATTATGGAAGGTTGAAACGCGTTTGTACGTGTGACTGACGTTAAATTTGCTATGGCGTTCGACGACTGGTTAAATACAAAGGGATTGGTGTTTACTGAAGCTCGTAAACTTATATAAAACATAGTAAAAATGGCCAGTTTATTTTTGTGATAAGTTAACTTGACTTTAATAGCTGGTACTTTATAAAACCGACGTTTTGGAGAGGAAGACGGATTAAACTTGGAAAAAGAATTACGCACAGCGGAGGCCGGTGTGTGCAAAATCCTTTATTTTCAGCTACATAAAAGAGAATTACTATAATCAATGTTGCGATTTCGATGTAAACCCCTTGATTATAGTAATTGGGTCAGGTGTTTATATCCAGATCGCAATCTTGATCATAGTAATTGTTGTCACCTCCGGTGCAACGTATGTACGTTTAATTACATACAAAAAATTTTAAATGATTTGAATATAAAATAATGAATTATATGTGTGTGTCTATGCATGATTCAGCATAATCTTTTTCCGCTTCTTGATTGTTATTGTATACTATTTATTATTAATTCAATTTTATCTCCCTTGGTTTCTAAAAAGTTGATTGGACTAACCACCAGATACTATAGTCGAGTTGAGTTCTCGCAAGAAGAAAATGTCATTTTTAAATTGTATTTTACATACTTGTAATATAATAAATTTATATTTCCATACATAATTTATTTCTCAGTTCAAATTACAAATGTATAAAAATGTTTGAACTAAAATTTATACATGACCTTAAGTGACGTGGGACACGATTTCCACGATTTGACATCAATTATTACATTTCAATAACTGCAAGTATGGCGAGTTCTACGCAAGTAAAAGATTTAAATTGTGATGCATCGAAAGTGACCTATTTCTTCGGAGATATCACAATTCATGCCGTTTATTTTAGATATATGCAAATAAGAAAACATTAAGACCATTAGCAAACAATAATAGATATATGTTGTTTGTTGCGGAGTACTATAAGGCGTAGTACCGTCTACTGTTGATGAGTTGTCACTAAGCAAGAACCGCATGTGTGCATAAGATTATTCCTTTCGTTTATGCTGACTTTGGTATATCCTTCAGGGCCTATTTGAATTAACTTGTTACTAGGTGCGCAACATCTAATATTGTATATATATATATATATATATATATATATATATATATATATATATATATATATGTATATATATATTAGTCTCTGCATCAAATAGTATATAAATATTCTTTAAGTTGTTTGTAAGCTCCCAATCAAGCATCTATATTGTTCTTTTAAAATTAGGTTTGCGAGTTTGAGATAAAGAACAATCACATTGTGCTTAACCATGCCTACAGCATGGATAAACTACCGTTTGTCATACGTACTGACAAGTTCCGATCTTCCATGATCATCATCATATCACGAAAGCGAACTGGCTAATGACGATAAAACCACAATGCATATATAAGGTAAGCAAAGTATGATATGCGGATCTCTCGTTTAGTTGTCTCGCATACGTTTTCGTGACTGGAAATGTCGGCTTTGAAATTTATATGCCGTAAAAACCATTAACTTTATGCGTCCTTCGCAACATGTATATAAATTAAACAATTAAAAATCATTGATTGCGCGGAGGTGTTATCAATTCATTAAATTATGTTTGCGAGCCTGATTTAAATATTCAGAGTTGATAATTCAGTTGACAGCTGTTTGCAATGAAATAACTTTACTTTAAGATGATCTACTTTTATAAACTAATAAGCACAGCTTTAAAAATATACTCGAGTAATATTTTGGACTTCGGTTGCCTAACTCACGTTTAGGTTATGTTGCAATGAATTCATGCTCTGCAAAATATTATAAGAGCTATTTTAAAATTTACATGAAAATCACATTAATTTTGTCATGTTGTGCAGCTGGTCAAATGAAATGGGATTAGTGATTATGTCAAGCTCAGAAACTTGACTTGAAGAAATAATTATTTTCCAAACTTGATTATTAAGAGTAAATTTTATTTTGCTTCTTTTAGCACTTTGTTTGCAGAAATGTTAAAAACAGCGGACATAGGCTTTATATGACTGCTTTCTCACTTGTGATATGCTGTTTACGAGATAGGAAATATCTGAAATTCTGCATTTTAGACAATCAAAGTTAAGTTCTAGGCTAATAATCTTTAAACACTTCACTTGGGAACAGTAAGCGATGGCCTTATACTTAAATAAAGTTTGATTTTACCTGTTTTTGTGTGCGCGTAGATGAATATTTTTCTGTCTTACATATTGCCTTGGACAACAAACTCATTTTAATATTTAATAATAATAATAATAGTTTTTTATCTCTCCAAGGAACAGTTATAATGTCCTCATCTATTGTAACAGGTCGAGATTAAAGCGAAATCCTCCAATTTACCTTAGTGATTGTATCTCATCTTTCAATTTTTTCATTACAGTATGGTTCAAAAGTGACTGGTCTGAACTGGCATACATAAATAAACGAAAATCACTCATCTGCATAGTAGAACCCGAGCCATGTGTCCTAAAAATTAGGAAATTTCCTCTGGAATAATTGAAAACATCAAAGAAGACACACAGTTCGCCGTGCGTTTAAAGGCGAAAACAATACTCCGATGCTAAGAATTTAGCATAGCCAGTCACCGTAAGTATCGTTATTTGTATCAAATATTTTTTGAAAAGGTTCAGGGCAAGGCTGCTTATACGATTTACTAGAGCCCGCTTATTTCCAGGCCAATAATACGTATGGATAGGTACTTTATTGTGGATTAAATCAGAATAGATATATAATGATAGATTGACATGTCTCAATGGCCTCCTATATACTATAATTTATTTGAGCAGAATTTGCACACTTTATAATGAATGACGGATACAATTTTTCATTGTCATTCGCTCCAATTATATTCAATGCATAATAAATCAAATTTTATTGCACTAATGGGGAAAGGTTTTATGGAGATTGCATTGGCAGAATTTTTTCCGAAATAAATCCAATATTTTGCTTTACCAGCTTTGTAGTATATTTGACCCACAACTAATTCTGTGTAACGACGCTTTCTATCCTTGGTGGTCGTAATCAGAGCATAGCAGAACAATTTATATAGGACGTAATTCGTTAAATCACTTAATGTTTACTCATGTGTAGCAACACTATATATAACCTGCAATCGCAAAGCATTATTTATGATCAAGTTTTAACTTTTTCCACTAAATTTGTGTTTGGTAATTCGTTTGTTTTATAATTTATTTAACTACTAGAGAAGTATGTCGAGAAAGTTTGTCACCCATAAAACAATCATTCATTATGCAATCCCTATGCAAGCCGCTGTTGTTTTCTATTTAATTCTCGGTGGGTCCGACCTTTATCTTTTTGACAACATAATAGTTGTATATGCGGATAAAATAAAATTTTCGATGTAGTAACAGTTTGATATCGCAATAAAGGTAAAAATTTTACTGTAATCATCTTTTCCTTCTGATGATCCCGTTTTCATGAGAAGCAAAACTGTCAAATATATCCCTAAAAGACAAATTTGTTGAATAGCATGTTACGAATTTATAGTATTAGTTTATTATTATATAACAATGAATCTAAGGAAAGGAAGCCTTCAAATTGTAAGATATATCAGTGTATTATTTTAGTTAATTTATTCTAGATAAATAGGACATGAATGAATGTAGCTAAGGCTGCTAGTACTACTTGGATTGTTTTGTGAACCGGTGCATACAATCAATCTTGTTGAGACTACTATAAGCCGAGCTTTCGTAGGCCTTAATCAGTAGCAAAATGAATTAGCTGACCGGGCTATCTGGCCGCTTTTTCACTTCCCCATTTCATGAATTTAGTTTGGAGTACCCCGACGGTCTTCGCTGGGACACTCTCAGAAATTCATTCCACAAGCTACTCCTCAAGCTACCAAGGCATCTCCGCTGGTGAGCTTCAGCCACAGAAGTTTTAGACTAGTCTAACACTTACTCTAGTAAAATCAGTTGCATAATCACTCTACAGTGTACGTTTATTAATTGGAATCATCTCAATTGGCGAATATCTGTGTGAATCTAGTGGAAAACAAATCACTTTTTGGAGGACTGATAAATTCAGTATTACTAACATAGCTTCGTTTAGTATCTGCCGTGCGAGAGAATTAAATCTTCGTTTATAGTATTGTGTAATGATTTATTTTAAGCAAATCTCCGGTTATGATAGATAAATGATAATAGTTTGCCACAACTTGACAAAAATAAGATGTAGGAAATTGCAGTAAAAAGAACACATTTCTTTTACGAAATGACATCTTGACTGCTATTTCTATTTTTCCGCAGTCCCAAATAGTTGAATAGAACTATGCAAAAATGAAGTGAAGAATTAGAAACTAAGACATTATATGCGAATAAGTATTAGGTATTACGTAATTAGTATTAAAGTTTGTTCAAATAGGACCAGAACGATATGCCAAAGTCAGCATAAACAAAAGGTATAATCTCATATACCCATGAGTTTAGATTTTCTTGGCAAGCGCATCTTTTCATGATATTATACCTTTTTATTCATACTGACCTTGACATATCCTTATATTCATAATTGAACTAACTTGTTAATTAGCATGCAATACATATTGCCTTATTATATGCATATTAGCTGTCGCCTGACTAGATTATATAGATATTTTATTTTACAATATATTTGCAAGAAGGATAATAAATATTAAAAATATCAGCTTATCTATTCATTGATTTCACGTCTTCTACATTTAACAAGGATATACATCCGGTTCTTAATTAGTATAAAAAAATAGCCATTATGGTAGTCCCTCCAATTAGCTAAGAGTGCATTCGTGCCTCATCACATCGCAAGGATGTTAATCGTTTTACTCGTGTGGCCAGGGAGCAAATATTCTGTTTACCACAAAGCATGAAGATGAATGCATGAAATCGAACATAATTTTTAATCATGCATACACTTTTCAACGTCTCGTTTTGCTTCAAGGACTACGACAAAGTTCATAGGCAAACGGAATTAATGCAGTCGTTGTTTACGGAAAATGATAAATTGCAATAATATTTTAGTTGAATTGGAAAATTAGTTACCTAAATTTTCTTGAACAAACTTTTGTGAAATAAATGTCATATCAGTCAAACTTAATGACAATATATACTCATCATACTGAAGCACAATATTCAAAACGTAAATTTAATTAAATATAATTCAAAATATATAATGGTTATAGTTGTTTGTTACGGAGAACTGATATGAATCTATTTGTATATTAGGTGTTGCGTACCTAGTAACAATTTAGTTCAAATGGGACCAGAAGGATAAGCCAAATTCAGCATGTGAATCTCATGTACACATGCAAATGAATATAAATTATTTCTCTTCAATAAAAGTAAAACTAGTATATACTTAATTGAATACTATCGTTTATACCATTTTATTTTGATAATTGATGTCGACCGAGGACAGAATGTATGGATTTTCTGGAGTAACAGGTATTCAGAAGCAGTTGAAATTCTCAGTTTTGGTGAAATTTAGCGTATCGTGAAAAACATAGTGCTGGCACCATGTACCGAAACTGAAATTTGAAAAACATATCGTCGGAACCATTTACAGGCTCCATATATATTGAATAGGCTTTGAAATCGCATTTTCAAAGTTTTTGTATGAAATTAACTACATCACGGCTTGAATATTCAGTCGTATAGGAAATTGTACTGTCCAACTGCCTTTCATTGCTTGACCAAATATTTAGTTAGTATAGGGCGTAATACCGGCTTCTACTGATAAGTCGCCAATTAGACGGAAATGCTTGTGCAAATGTGATTATACCTTTTGTTCATGCCGACTTTCGTTTATACTTCAGTTCATATTTTAATTAATTTGTTACTACTTACGGAACACATAACACACAACTGCATAATTTAAAATGGACAGTTTGTTTCGCCAGATCTCGTTGTGACCGAAGCATAGATTCTTTTTACACTACGTTAGAAATACATCGTGGGATTAAGATAGATTGACTTAACACATTATGAAACGCAAAAAGAGTAGAAATATAACAAATTGTATACCTCAACAGACGCACACACGCAATTCGCAACATCATATTCAGCTTGATGTTGTTCCTCCATCTGTGAATAGAGGTCACATTTACAGTTTCAGCAATTTGCAGTTTTAGTCGTTGTTTATTTTGAAAAGAATATGTAAATCCACCTTTGTTGGAGTGGAATTTTTAAAACATAGCGTTGGAGCACTGCGAAAGCTTCAGCAGCGTTTAGCATTAAACAAACTTTAAATCGCTTATTTTTTTATTGGGTAATCCTACCCAGATAATGTTTTGAGTAGTTATTTCATGTGTATCGGTGAACAATGCAAGACTGCAAAGAGGTTGCCTTGTGTACTGACCTTCAGCGGATCCTTTTTAGAAGAGCATTATATCTTTGATGGGCAAACAAGGAGTTACTGTTTATATCAAATTCTTATCGTAACTATTGCAGATGGACTTACGATAGTAAACTGTCCTTTCAACCAGATTATATAAACGTACTTTTCTAATCAAGTTATGTGGCAGTTTGCTAAGTATACCTTATTATACACGACCTATATGCAATATCACTGACCTAAATAATAAAAAATGTATATGATGTTTGAAATGTATGTAATCGGATTTTCATGTCTTATCGAACATAGAAAGGTCCATAAGCTATAGTTTAATCAAAAAATTAAATAAAATAAATTATTATTTAAATGTATATTTTAATTTCGGGCAGGCATGTTTTTAATAATTAATTTGTAAATGAACGAAACGGATATTATTTATTTATTTGATGAATTAGTTAGGTTGACTGAGCAACGAAACCAGTCTGTTAGGCAGAATTTAGGTGCATGCATAAATCGACATTATTATATTGCATTATAAATTTTACTTTTCTTATATTAATAGAAATTCTACAAAAATGTAAATATCTATAAGGGACTACATTGGTGAATTAAACTTTCTTTGAAGTTTAAATCAAAATATGAAATAGTGCTTAACTTAATTTATTTCTTTTATCAAATTGACTTCAGTTAAACACAAAATCTCGCCTAGACGTCATTTAAAGTATGCAACGAGTTGTTCTCTGCACACGAGTTAACATGCGATTATTAACATACAGAATGTCTTGCCGTACTTGCTTAGATGCACGCTATTAGAAACACCAAACCTACATATTTTCTTTATACATGATCTTTTTCACCTTGAATATTGAGATTGCTTAAAACATCTAGGGATAGTCTACTTGTGTAAATTACCCTTTACAAAATACGCGATTAACATTACTTTTTAATCTCTGAAGCTTAACCAACGGTAGAGTGACAGCGTTCTTTTTATAGAGAATAGAAATCATGCTGTCACGTACCTGACCCAGGTACGGGGAATCTAAAGCGGCCACTTTTTGATTCCCTTAACCCATATAACTATTAACAGCTATATATCATTAAGTTTAACAAACGATTGCCGTTTTCCTGAAAGAAATTTATGTTCTTGTGATTTGAGCGAAGTTTAGTCTTATAGTCGTCTTTCTGCTTCACATCATCCGAATCATTTAATCGAGAGTAACCACAGCGGTGTCAGGTTTCTTGTGTATTTCGTTGTGTATCTCTTTGTAGCCTAGAAAGAGTGCAGCATTGAAGAGATCGCCGACCAGAACTGTAAAGCTATCGCCCGAAAATTAATTTGCTTGTTTGATGTAGAAAAAAGAAACGAACTTTGTGTTTATATGCAAGATCAAGGAACATTCTTAACTTAACACACCAAAATGTAAGTATGGTTGCACAAGGAAAAAGTATGATAATATAGCCAAACCTCAACAGCAAACGCCAAAAGCCGAATACAGCATGAGACTGAATTATAAGCTATAACAGCATAAAAGCGTGGAGAACAAGAACATCATGCAAGACAAAAGGAAATTTTATCTATCCATCAAAAATTATCATACCATATAATTGAACAATCACTGATTGTTCGGGTGATGGCAATGGTAATTAAAATCACGTTTGTGAGCTTTAAGTAAACATTAATTCCATTTTGTTAAACTCATTTTTGAACAACTGCCGATAGTTTCGCAGTGTTTGTCGACGACTAGTCAAATAAATTGGAACTGTTTACTTCAAAATCGCTAATTTGATTTAAAGTATCGTACCATAAACTTTGCTTGTTAAATTAACAATTTATATTTTTACGTGTCATATTGATTCTAATCCTGCTGATGATGCTGTTGATGATCAAAATGAAGTTTAATGACAGAGTGCATCTGCAGCTCTTTAAAAGTGAGGTACGTCAAATTCAATTAACGTCTAAAAGATGCCAGTGACACTTTGTCCCCCATGACTGCCAATTTTATTGTGGATTTGGGGTGCAGTGTCAGCTACTTCTCCTGCCGAGTTAGTAAGCACGAAACGCACTTGTCAACGGGAATACATATTTTTCCCGGGATAAATTGTTACTAGGTACGATTTACATAATGCTTAAATGTATTAATTGTTCACTATTTAGTTTGGAAGGGATCGTCCGTTTAACGTAGAAGATATTTAAAGTGCAATTTGGATTAAAGTAAACCATAATATATTTGCAAATTTAAGATGCCGAACTTTGGCAAACGTTCAACTGCACTCTAATCCATACATAACCTTTTCTTCAATTAAATCATTAAGGTAATGCCAATGTAAAAAGCGAAAATTGTCGTTTCTAACAATTGCTTTAATTTTTAATGAAAATGAAAAAACTGTTCAAATTGCAGATCAGTTATTAAGTTTGTGTGTTTTGCATACGAATTTAGTCTACTTCTGTGTGCATTAATTTTATTTTAATGTATGTAGCAAGTTTTAACCTATGGTTTTGCATAACTTTTTTTACGTATACCGATTATTATTGTTCTTAGTTTAATTTTAGATTAACCGCTGTCACACGCACAAATATTGATTGATAGTTGCTTGTTATTATTCTATAAGACATCGGAGACGTCGTTAGATTAATGTGATATATGCCCATCTTTGTTTGTCAATATAAATTGGTGAAAACATTCAAATCCCCAAAAGATTTCGTGGCTTGTTAAAAATGTATTAATTAAATAGTTATTGAATTATTGGTCTATTTGATACCACGCAGTTAAATCGTCCTCAGAAATTATATTTCCAGTTGTCTGCAAGAATGCAAATTTATAATTTCATCAATATCCAAAATTACACTTAACAAGCAATTACTATTATATGATAGTTCCTACGTACGCATTAGTTCCGTTTTTCCCGTCATATTTTCCCACCTTCCTCAACCAAATATATGATGGGTAAAGGGCGTAATACCGAATGCTACTGATGAGTCACCAGTAAGTACGAGACGAATATGCACGAGATGATACTTTCGGTTCATGCTGTCTTCGGTTTAATCTTCTGGTCCTATTTTAACTAACTTGTTAGTAGTTGCACGACACCTAATACACAGTAGTATATATTTATTTGTTTTCTGCCATAAACGTCATCTAACTGCTTCTAGACATTCATCAGGCAAACGAATATTACGCCACAAAACTGTTAAAAATGGGGCTACCTAATATGGTAGATTTTTACTTTGAAATTGCTAATAATTGTTTGAACAAATAATATAGTTTGATTTTAGTGTAGACCCTACTGTTGAGTCGGCAGTAAGCAGGAAATGTCTGGGTGTGTGGTATAAGACCACTGGTTCGCAGCAAATTTGTCAAATCCTCCTGTTCCTTCTCTGACAAACTTGTTCCTAAGTAGGCAATACCTAATGCATAAACGTCTACATATTAATTCTTAGCCAATACGAACATATGAATCTACCAAAGCGTCTACTGAACGAAGAATGATTCCGGTGGAAATTTTCATGAACACTGTATCCTTCAGATGGATATCGACGGAATATTTAACTTCAAATCTGGTTTTTACAGCAAAATTGATCATTATCGACCGGTAAGTAAACGACGAGCCTCTAACTAATAATG
>JAQBSW010004954.1:5000-62683 GCA_029291075.1 Eudiplozoon nipponicum | reverse complement strand
TATCAGTTACTAACACAATGGCCATAGTGTTAGTATCCCTTACAGACTCGGTATATATATTATATAGTGTGAGTTAGCATTGAAGTCGTACTGTCGTTGACTTTAGATTATGTTAGCTTCACTATTACAGGTTTACACATTCGTCTAGGAGATTGTACCGTCCTATTATTCCACATTCTTCTACCAAATATATATAGTGGTTAAAGGGCGTAATACCGGCTCCTACTGATGAGTCGCCAGTAAGCACGAAACGAATGTGCATGAGATTATACTTTCCGTTCATGCTGCCTTGCTTAACCTTCTGGTCACAACTGAACTAATTTGTTACTAGGTTCGCAAAGCTCTAATACATACTTGCATATATATTAGTTCTTCGCAACAAACAGTATTTAGCTGTAATATATTGAATTGAATGATGTCATGCTTACCGCGAAATGTGATAACTGATATCGATGAAGGCCAGAGTGTATGGTTTAACTGGAGTAGCAGGTATTTGTAATTCTCAATTTGGGTGAACTTTAGCATAAATTTATATCCATCAGGTTGGTATCATGTACCGACTCGGAAACCATAGTGTTAGTATTCGGTACTCATCGATTTCAAAAAAGGTATCAGTTACTAACACAATAGCCATAGTGTTAGTATCCTTTACAGACTCGGTATATATATTATATAAGTGTGAGTTAGCATTGAAGTCGCATTGTCGTTGACTTCAGATTATGTTAGCTTCACTATACAGGTTTACACATTCGTCTAGGAGATTGTACCGTCCTATTATTCCACATTCTTCTACCCAAATATATAGTGGTTAAAGGGCGTAATACCGGCTCCTACTGATGAGTCGCCAGTAAGCACGAAACGAATGTGCATGAGATTATACTTTCCGTTCATGCTGCCTTTGGTTTATCCTTCTGGTCACAACTGAACTAATTTGTTACTAGGTTCGCAAAACCTAATACATACTTGCATATATATTAGTTCTTCGCAACAAACAGTATTTAACTGTAATATATTGAATTGAATGATGTCATGCTTACCGCGAAATGTGATAACTGATATCGATGAAGGCCAGAGTGTATGGTTTAACTGGAGTAACAGGTGTTCGGAAATTGTTGTAATTCTCAATTTGGGTGAACTTTAGCATAAATTTATATCCATCAGGTTGGTATCATGTACCGACTCGGAAACCATAGTGTTAGTATCCGGTACTCATCGATTTCCAAAAAGGTATCAGTTACTAACACAATAGCCATAGTGTTAGTATCCTTTACAGACTCGGTATATATATTATATAGTGTGAGTTAGCATTGAAGTCGCATTGTCGTTGACTTTAGATTATGTTAGCTTCACTATTACAGGTTTACACATTCGTCTAGGAGATTGTACCGTCCTATTATTCCACATTCTTCTACCAAATATATAGTGGTTAAAGGGCGTAATACCGGCTCCTACTGATGAGTCGCCAGTAAGCACGAAACGAATGTGCATGAGATTATACTTTCCGTTCATGCTGCCTTTGGTTTATCCTTCTGGTCACAACTGAACTAATTTGTTACTAGGTTCGCAAAACCTAATACATACTTGCATATATATTAGTTCTTCGCAACAAACAGTATTTAACTGTAATATATTGAATTGAATGATGTCATGCTTACCGCGAAATGTGATAACTGATATCGATGAAGGCCAGAGTGTATGGTTTAACTGGAGTAACAGGTGTTCGGAAATTGTTGTAATTCTCAATTTGGGTGAACTTTAGCATAAATTTATATCCATCAGGTTGGTATCATGTACCGACTCGGAAACCATAGTGTTAGTATCCGGTACTCATCGATTTCAAAAAAGGTATCAGTTACTAACACAATAGCCATAGTGTTAGTATCCTTTACAGACTCGGTATATATATTATATAGTGTGAGTTAGCATTGAAGTCGTATTGTCGTTGACTTCAGATTATGTTAGCTTCACTATTACAGGTTTACACATTCGTCTAGGAGATTGTACCGTCCTATTATTCCACATTCTTCTACCAAATATATAGTGGTTAAAGGGCGTAATACCGGCTCCTACTGATGAGTCGCCAGTAAGCACGAAACGAATGTGCATGAGATTATACTTTCCGTTCATGCTGCCTTTGGTTTATCCTTCTGGTCACAACTGAACTAATTTGTTACTAGGTTCGCAAAACCTAATACATACTTGCATATATATTAGTTCTTCGCAACAAACAGTATTTAACTGTAATATATTGAATTGAATGATGTCATGCTTACCGCGAAATGTGATAACTGATATCGATGAAGGCCAGAGTGTATGGTTTAGCTGGAGTAACAGGTGTTCGGAAATTGTTGTAATTCTCAATTTGGGTGAACTTTAGCATAAATTTATATCCATCAGGTTGGTATCATGTACCGACTCGGAAACCATAGTGTTAGTATCCGGTACTCATCGATTTCAAAAAGGTATCAGTTACTAACACAATAGCCATTGTGTTAGTATCCTTTACAGACTCGGTATATATATTATATAATGTGAGTTAGCATTGAAGTCGTATTGTCGTTGACTTTAGATTATGTTAGCTTCACTATTACAGGTTTACACATTCGTCTAGGAGATTGTACCGTCCTATTATTCCACATTCTTCTACCAAATATATAGTGGTTAAAGGGCGTAATACCGGCTCCTACTGATGAGTCGCCAGTAAGCACGAAACGAATGTGCATGAGATTATACTTTCCGTTCATGCTGCCTTTGGTTTATCCTTCTGGTCACAACTGAACTATTTTGTTACTAGGTTCGCAAAACCTAATACATACTTGCATATATATTAGTTCTTCGCAACAAACAGTATTTAACTGTAATATATTGGATTGAATGATGTCATGCTTAGCGCGAAATGTGATAACTGATATCGATGAAGGCCAGAGTGCATGGTTTAACTGGAGTAACAGGTGTTCGGAAATTGTTGTAATTCTCAATTTGGGTGAACTTTAGCATAAATTTATATCCATCAGGTTGGTATCATGTACCGACTCGGAAACCATGGTGTTAGTATCCGGTACTCATCGATTTCAAAAAAGGTATCAGTTACTAACACAATGGCCATAGTGTTAGTATCCTTTACTGACTCTGTATATATATTATATAGTGTGAGTTAGCATTGAAGTCGCATTGTCGTTGACTTTAGATTATGTTAGCTTCACTATTACAGGTTTACACATTCGTCTAGGAGATTGTACCGTCCTATTATTCCACATTCTTCTGAAAATTTATATAGTGGTTAAAGGGCGTTATACCGGCTCCTACTGATGAGTCGCCAGTAAGCACGAAACGAATGTGCATGAGATTATACTTTCCGTTCATGCTGCCTTTGGTTTACCCTTCTGGTCACAACTGAACTAATTTGTTACTAGGTTCGCAAAACCTAATACATACTTGCATATATATTAGTTCTTGGCAACAAACAGTATTTAACTGTAATATATTGAATTGAATGATGTCATGCTTACCGCGAAATGCGATAACCGATATCGATGAAGGCCGGAGTGTATGGTTTAACTGGAGTAACAGGTGTTCGGAAATTGTTGTAATTCTCAATTTGGGTGAACTTTAGCATAAATTTATATCCATCAGGTTGGTATCATGTACCGACTCGGAAACCATAGTGTTAGTATCCGGTACTCATCGATTTCATAAAAAGGTATCAGTTACTAACACAACAGCCATAGTGTTAGTATCCTTTACAGACTCGGTATATATATTATATAGTGTGAGTTAGCATTGAAGTCGTATTGTCGTTGACTTCAGATTATGTTAGCTTCACTATTACAGGTTTACACATTCGTCTAGGAGATTGTACCGTCCTATTATTCCACATTCTTCTACCAAATATATAGTGGTTAAAGGGCGTAATACCGGCTCCTACTGATGAGTCGCCAGTAAGCACGAAACGAATGTGCATGAGATTATACTTTCCGTTCATGCTGCCTTTGGTTTATCCTTCTGGTCACAACTGAACTAATTTGTTACTAGGTTCGCAAAACCTAATACATACTTGCATATATATTAGTTCTTCGCAACAAACAGCATTTAACTGTAATATATTGAATTGAATGATGTCATGCTTACCGCGAAATGTGATAACTGATATCGATGAAGGCCAGAGTGTATGGTTTAACTGGAGTAACAGGTGTTCGGAAATTGTTGTAATTCTCAATTTGGGTGAACTTTAGCATAAATTTATATCCATCACGTTGGTATCATGTACCGACTCGGAAACCATAGTGTTAGTATCCGGTACTCATCGATTTCAAAAAAGGTATCAGTTACTAACACAACAGCTATAGTGTTAGTATCCTTTAGAGACTCGGTATATATATTATATAGTGTGAGTTAGCATTGAAGTCGCATTGTCGTTGACTTTAGATTATGTTAGCTTCACTATTACAGGTTTACACATTCGTCTAGGAGATTGTACCGTCCTATTATTCCTCATTCTTCTACCAAATATATAGTGGTTAAAGGGCGTAATACCGGCTCCTACTGATGAGTCGCCAGTAAGCACGAAACGAATGTGCATGAGATTATACTTTCCGTTCATGCTGCCTTTGGTTTATCCTTCTGGTCACAACTGAACTAATTTGTTACTAGGTTCGCAAAACCTAATACATACTTGCATATATATTAGTTCTTCGCAACAAACAGTATTTAACTGTAATATCTTGAATTGAATGATGTCATGCTTACCGCGAAATGTGATAACTGATATCGATGAAGGCCAGAGTGTATGGTTTAACTGGAGTAACAGGTGTTCGGAAATTGTTGTAATTCTCAATTTGGGTGAACTTTAGCATAAAGTTATATCCATCAGGTTGGTATCATGTACCGACTCGGAAACCATAGTGTTAGTATCCGGTACTCATCGATTTCAAAAAGGGTATCAGTTACTAACACAATAGCCATAGTGTTAGTATCCTTTACAGACTCGGTATATATATTATATAGTGTGAGTTAGCATTGAAGTCGCATTGTCGTTGACTTTAGATTATGTTAGCTTCACTATTACAGGTTTACACATTCGTCTAGGAGATTGTACCGTCCTATTATTCCACATTCTTCTACCAAATATATAGTGGTTAAAGGGCGTAATACCGGCTCCTACTGATGAGTCGCCAGTAAGCACGAAACGAATGTGCATGAGATTATACTTTCCGTTCATGCTGCCTTTGGTTTATCCTTCTGGTCACAACTGAACTAATTTGTTACTAGGTTCGCAAAACCTAATACATACTTGCATGCATATTAGCTCTTCGCAACAAACAGTATTTAACTGTAATATATTGAATTGAATGATGTCATGCTTACCGCGAAACGTGATAACTGATATCGATGAAGGCCAGAGTGTATGGTTTAACTGGAGTAACAGGTGTTCGGAAATTGCTGTAATTCTCAATTTGGGTGAACTTTAGCATAAATTTATATCCATCAGGTTGGTATCATGTACCGACTCGGAAACCATAGTGTTGGTATCCGGTACTCATCGATTTCAAAAAAGGTATCAGTTACTAACACAATAGCCATAGTGTTAGTATCCTTTACAGACTCGGTATATATATTATATAGTGTGAGTTAGCATTGAAGTCGTATTGTCGTTGACTTTAGATTATGTTAGCTTCACTATTACAGGTTTACACATTCGTCTAGGAGATTGTACCGTCCTATTATTCCACATTCTTCTACCAAATATATAGTGGTTAAAGGGCGTAATACCGGCTCCTACTGATGAGTCGCCAGTAAGCACGAAACGAATGTGCATGAGATTATACTTTCCGTTCATGCTGCCTTTGGTTTATCCTTCTGGTCACAACTGAACTAATTTGTTACTAGGTTCGCAAAACCTAATACATACTTGCATATATATTAGTTCTTCGCAACAAACAGTATTTAACTGTAATATATTGAATTGAATGATGTCATGCTTACCGCGAAATGTGATAACTGATATCGATGAAGGCCAGAGTGTATGGTTTAACTGGAGTAACAGGTGTTCGGAAATTGTTGTAATTCTCAATTTGGGTGAACTTTAGCATAAATTTATATCCATCAGGTTGGTATCATGTACCGACTCGGAAACCATAGTGTTAGTATCCGGTACTCATCGATTTCAAAAAAGGTATCAGTTACTAACACAATAGCCATAGTGTTAGTATCCTTTACAGACTCGGTATATATATTATATAGTGTGAGTTAGCATTGAAGTCGCATTGTCGTTGACTTAGATTATGTTAGCTTCACTATTACAGGTTTACACATTCGTCTAGGAGATTGTACCGTCCTATTATTCCACATTCTTCTACCGAATATATAGTGGTTAAAGGGCGTAATACCGGCTCCTACTGATGAGTCGCCAGTAAGCACGAAACGAATGTGCATGAGATTATACTTTCCGTTCATGCTGCCTTTGGTTTATCCTTCTGGTCACAACTGAACTAATTTGTTACTAGGTTCGCAAAACCTAATACATACTTGCATATATATTAGTTCTTCGCAACAAACAGTATTTAACTGTAATATATTGAATTGAATGATGTCATGCTTACCGCGAAATGTGATAACTGATATCGATGAAGGCCAGAGTGTATGGTTTAACTGGAGTAACAGGTGTTCGGAAATTGTTGTAATTCTCAATTTGGGTGAACTTTAGCATAAATTTATATCCATCAGGTTGGTATCATGTACCGACTCGGAAACCATAGTGTTAGTATCCGGTACTCATCGATTTAAAAAAGGTATCAGTTACTAACACAATAGCCATAGTGTTAGTATCCTTTACAGACTCGGTATATATATTATATAGTGTGAGTTAGCATTGAAGTCGTATTGTCGTTGACTTTAGATTATGTTAGCTTCACTATTACAGGTTTACACATTCGTCTAGGAGATTGTACCGTCCTATTATTCCACATTCTTCTACCAAATATATAGTGGTTAAAGGGCGTAATACCGGCTCCTACTGATGAGTCGCCAGTAAGCACGAAACGAATGTGCATGAGATTATACTTTCCGTTCATGCTGCCTTTGGTTTATCCTTCTGGTCACAACTGAACTAATTTGTTACTAGGTTCGCAAAACCTAATACATACTTGCATATATATTAGCTCTTCGCAACAAACAGTATTTAACTGTAATATATTGAATTGAATGATGTCATGCTTACCGCGAAATGTGATAACTGATATCGATGAAGGCCAGAGTGTATGGTTTAACTGGAGTAACAGGTGTTCGGAAATTGTTGTAATTCTCAATTTGGGTGAACTTTAGCATAAATTTATATCCATCAGGTTGGTATCATGTACCGACTCGGAAACCATAGTGTTAGTATCCGGTACTCAACGATTTAAAAAAGGTATCAGTTACTAACACAATAGCCATAGTGTTAGTATCCTTTACAGACTCGGTATATATATTATATAGTGTGAGTTAGCATTGAAGTCGTATTGTCGTTGACTTTAGATTATGTTAGCTTCACTATTACAGGTTTACACATTCGTCTAGGAGATTGTACCGTCCTATTATTCCACATTCTTCTACCAAATATATAGTGGTTAAAGGGCGTAATACCGGCTCCTACTGATGAGTCGCCAGTAAGCACGAAACGAATGTGCATGAGATTATACTTTCCGTTCATGCTGCCTTTGGTTTATCCTTCTGGTCACAACTGAACTAATTTGTTACTAGGTTCGCAAAACCTAATACATACTTGCATATATATTAGTTCTTCGCAACAAACAGTATTTAACTGTAATATATTGAATTGAATGATGTCATGCTTACCGCGAAATGTGATAACTGATATCGATGAAGGCCAGAGTGTATGGTTTAACTGGAGTAACAGGTGTTCGGAAATTGTTGTAATTCTCAATTTGGGTGAACTTTAGCATAAATTTATATCCATCAGGTTGGTATCATGTACCGACTCGGAAACCATAGTGTTAGTATCCGGTACTCATCGATTTCAAAAAAGGTATCAGTTACTAACACAATGGCCATAGTGTTAGTATCCTTTACAGACTCGGTATATATATTATATAGTGTGAGTTAGCATTGAAGTCGTATTGTCGTTGACTTCAGATTATGTTAGCTTCACTATTACAGGTTTACACATTCGTCTAGGAGATTGTACCGTCCTATTATTCCACATTCTTCTACCAAATATATAGTGGTTAAAGGGCGTAATACCGGCTCCTACTGATGAGTCGCCAGTAAGCACGAAACGAATGTGCATGAGATTATACTTTCCGTTCATGCTGCCTTTGGTTTATCCTTCTGGTCACAACTGAACTAATTTGTTACTAGGTTCGCAAAACCTAATACATACTTGCATATATATTAGTTCTTCGCAACAAACAGTATTTAACTGTAATATATTGAATTGAATGATGTCATGCTTACCGCGAAATGTGATAACTGATATCGATGAAGGCCAGAGTGTATGGTTTAACTGGAGTAACAGGTGTTCGATAATTGTTGTAATTCTCAATTTGGGTGAACTTTAGCATAAATTTATATCCATCAGGTTGGTATCATGTACCGACTCGGAAACCATAGTGTTAGTATCCGGTACTCATCGATTTCAAAAAAGGTATCAGTTACTAACACAATGGCCATAGTGTTAGTATCCTTTACAGACTCGGTATATATATTATATAGTGTGAGTTAGCATTGAAGTTGCATTGTCGTTGACTTCAGATTATGTTAGCTTCACTATTACAGGTTTACACATTCGTCTAGGAGATTGTACCGTCCTATTATTCCACATTCTTCTACCAAATATATAGTGGTTAAAGGGCGTAATACCGGCTCCTACTGATGAGTCGCCAGTAAGCACGAAACGAATGTGCATGAGATTATACTTTCCGTTCATGCTGCCTTTGGTTTATCCTTCTGGTCACAACTGAACTAATTTGTTACTAGGTTCGCAAAACCTAATACATACTTGCATATATATTAGTTCTTCGCAACAAGCAGTATTTAACTGTAATATATTGAATTGAATGATGTCATGCTTACCGCGAAATGTGATAACTGATATCGATGAAGGCCAGAGTGTATGGTTTAACTGGAGTAACAGGTGTTCGGAAATTGTTGTAATTTTCAATTTGGGTGAACTTTAGCATAAATTTATATCCATCAGGTTGGTATCATGTACCGACTCGGAAACCAAAGTGTTAGTATCCGGTACTCATCGATTTCCAAAAGGTATCAGTTACTAACACAATAGCCATAGTGTTAGTATCCTTTACAGACTCGGTATATATATTATATAGTGTGAGTTAGCATTGAAGTCGTATTGTCGTTGACTTCAGATTATGTTAGCTTCACTATTACAGGTTTACACATTCGTCTAGGAGATTGTACCGTCCTATTATTCCACATTCTTCTACCAAATATATAGTGGTTAAAGGGCGTAATACCGGCTCCTACTGATGAGTCGCCAGTAAGCACGAAACGAATGTGCATGAGATTATACTTTCCGTTCATGCTGCCTTTGGTTTATCCTTCTGGTCACAACTGAACTAATTTGTTACTAGGTTCGCAAAACCTAATACATACTTGCATATATATTAGTTCTTCGCAACAAACAGTATTTAACTGTAATATATTGAATTGAATGATGTCATGCTTACCGCGAAATGTGATAACTGATATCGATGAAGGCCAGAGTGTATGGTTTAACTGGAGTAACAGGTGTTCGGAAATTGTTGTAATTCTCAATTTGGGTGAACTTTAGCATAAATTTATATCCATCAGGTTGGTATCATGTACCGACTCGGAAACCATAGTGTTAGTATCCGGTACTCATCGATTTAAAAAAAGGTATCAGTTACTAACACAATGGCCATAGTGTTAGTATCCTTTACAGACTCGGTATATATATTATATAGTGTGAGTTAGCATTGAAGTCGCATTGTCGTTGACTTCAGATTATGTTAGCTTCACTATTACAGGTTTACACATTCGTCTAGGAGATTGTACCGTCCTATTATTCCACATTCTTCTACCGAATATATAGTGGTTAAAGGGCGTAATACCGGCTCCTACTGATGAGTCGCCAGTAAGCACGAAACGAATGTGCATGAGATTATACTTTCCGTTCATGCTGCCTTTGGTTTATCCTTCTGGTCACAACTGAACTAATTTGTTACTAGGTTCGCAAAACCTAATACATACTTGCATATATATTAGTTCTTCGCAACAAACAGTATTTAACTGTAATATATTGAATTGAATGATGTCATGCTTACCGTGAAATGTGATAACTGATATCGATGAAGGCCAGAGTGTATGGTTTAACTGGAGTAACAGGTGTTCAGGAAATTGTTGTAATTCTCAATTTGGGTGAACTTTAGCATAAATTTATATCCATCAGGTTGGTATCATGTACCGACTCGGAAACCATAGTGTTAGTATCCGGTACTCATCGATTTCAAAAAAGGTATCAGTTACTAACACAATGGCCATAGTGTTAGTATCCTTTACAGACTCGGTATATATATTATATAGGTGTGAGTTAGCATTGAAGTCGTATTGTCGTTGACTTCAGATTATGTTAGCTTCACTATTACAGGTTTACACATTCGTCTAGGAGATTGTACCGTCCTATTATTCCACATTCTTCTACCAAATATATAGTGGTTAAAGGGCGTAATACCGGCTCCTACTGATGAGTCGCCAGTAAGCACGAAACGAATGTGCATGAGATTATACTTTCCGTTCATGCTGCCTTTGGTTTATCCTTCTGGTCACAACTGAACTAATTTGTTACTAGGTTCGCAAAACCTAATACATACTTGCATATATATTAGTTCTTCGCAACAAACAGTATTTAACTGTAATATATTGAATTGAATGATGTCATGCTTACCGCGAAATGTGATAACTGATATCGATGAAGGCCAGAGTGTATGGTTTAACTGGAGTAACAGGTGTTCGGAAATTGTTGTAATTCTCAATTTGGGTGAACTTTAGCATAAATTTATATCCATCAGGTTGGTATCATGTACCGACTCGGAAACCATAGTGTTAGTATCCGGTACCTCATCGATTTCAAAAAAGGTATCAGTTACTAACACAATAGCCATAGTGTTAGTATCCTTTACAGACTCGGTATATATATTATATAGTGTGAGTTAGCATTGAAGTCGCATTGTCGTTGACTTTAGATGATGTTAGCTTCACTATTACAGGTTTACACATTCGTCTAGGAGATTGTACCGTCCTATTATTCCACATTTTTCTACCAAATATATAGTGGTTAAAGGGCGTAATACCGGCTCCTACTGATGAGTCGCCAGTAAGCACGAAACGAATGTGCATGAGATTATACTTTCCGTTCATGCTGCCTTTGGTTTATCCTTCTGGTTACAACTGAACTATTATTATAATCAAGGTTGCGGTCTTGATATAAACACCTGACCCATTAATTACTTACATATGTCAGTATAAACTAAGAATTGTATATAGTGTAGAAAAGGCAATTCATCCAGTAGACCGGTTTCGTCCTTATTGGGAACTCATCAAGTACTGGCCAGAATTTGCCGCGGACAGGATACGAACCACCCGCGCAACCAATGTTCGTTTAATTATACAACTGAACTAATTTGTTACTAGGTTTGCAACACCTAATACATACTTGCATATATATTAGTTCTTCGCAACAAACAGTATTTAACTGTATATATATTCCTCCATATATATTTTTATATACTTTATATATATATATATATATATATATATATATATATATATATATATAAATCTATATCTATATATATAAACGCTACGTGTAACATTCCCCTGTAAACACAAGTGCCCACATATAACAATGATTATATTCGATACGACATTATTAATATTTTTCATTATATTAATCCTAATTTATATAAATATATAAAATACAAACAAATATGAATAACAGCATATATACAAATTCAAGCCAATTTGTGAGATTAATAAATATCAACTGTATATAATTCACGATACATATAGTAAATTAATTGGCATATGTATTTAATTATTTATAATCACATTGTCTATTCTAATCATTTATAAATCTTTGTACTATCTAATGAATGTCGATTTTGATAGGGGATGAGAGAAAATAGGAAATTTTTCGTTCTAAGTCATTTTCAATCAGTTTCCAGGTTTATGATTAACCCCGGTTAATTCTCTTCCCATTTTACATATCCTAGAAAAGGCTACATTAAATATTGGGCATAATGGTTTTTCTACCGATATTAAATTCATTAAACCATGACACAATTTTATTTTAATATACTCTAAATAGACCAGTTTCTCTGTTGCGGTTGGATGGCGCGTTGGGTTTGCATCCATCCCAGTCTATTTCGTGACTTTGAAGGACGTTTCTATTTGCGGACCTGGATTAACTGAAATAACCTGATCTACATTTTGACTAACGCAGCTTTCTTTGTTCCAGTAGTTTTATTTTTGCAAAATATTTAGGCCTAACTTGCCGTGGGCCTCCATCAGTTGCATTTCGCTTCACAAGTTTAACAATCGAAATAAACGAATTAAGCGCGTTATTTCCTCTAGCCATATTATTTATACTTCAGACTGACCTTTCATTAGATATTCGCTTGATACATGTGCTTGTGTTTGCATTTTCATAACTGTTGTTTTCATCTAATTTAGACCAGAGTGTCTGAATATTAATTTATCAATTCCACGCGTTAACTATTCGTTTTACACTCTAACTGTAAATAACGTAACAGAGATGGCCCCATTTTCAGGTGAGGAGATCCATATTTCTGAAACACTCGTCATAAAATCATGCCATGAGCGATAAAACTACAAGTCCGAAAGGCCAATGCACATGTTAAATTTCAATTCAAACCACTAGGGTTGTACTCAAGATAGACGAGTTCATAACAGTTATTGGCATACTATTAAATAGGCGCACCCAAAGCATGTGCATTTTTATGTGTATGCATAACTTAAAAACATCGTTAAAATATTATTGATACACATCTACGTACATCTAAATGAAACAACAGTCAATAGACATTAATTTACCATATGTACGCGTCAGACAAATTTTTACTTATAAATATTGTATTATTAGAATAATTTCAATAGGTAGGGTGGTGGCGATAAACAGAAAATTAGGGTTGAAATCACTAAGAATTTGAAAATCAAACGATTAGTTAGAGGTGAAATTTTTAAAGACTATATTTATATTAATTGATTAATAATTACGGGAACAATAGTCCCACTAATTAGTCAATCTTAATCCGATATTCTTAATCTTTTACTGGAGCTAGCTTCAGTTTCAAATTCATGCAATCGCCTTTTCCTGCCCTGAGCTAATGCCATATTCCAAATCGGACCTAAAGAATTTTCAACAGCTGTTTCATTCATAATATTATCTCTAGATTTTATTTTTATAGATTCCCTAATCAATCTCTTTACACTATTACGACTACATAATGCTATGCGTTTGCATTCCTCCCAGTTGATATTATGCCCAGTCTCCACTAAATGACGAGCAAGGTCTGATTTAGCAATATTTACATACTTACACACAGTTTTATGTTCACCACTTCTTACTTTGA
This sequence comes from Eudiplozoon nipponicum, assembly GCA_029291075.1. Taxonomy (NCBI): domain Eukaryota; kingdom Metazoa; phylum Platyhelminthes; class Monogenea; order Mazocraeidea; family Diplozoidae; genus Eudiplozoon; species Eudiplozoon nipponicum. Next base: position 49,052 of record JAQBSW010004954.1, on the reverse strand, counting down.
TTGAGCGCATGGAGTCACCAATATACTTGAGACTACAACCATTGAATGGGATCTCATACACTCCTTTCTTTTTGGTTACGGAGTATAGTGCCAAGTGTTAGGGGCTGTTTTAAAACGGTCCTTATATTGTATTTTAAAGCTAATTATTTCAATTTCCTATTCAATATAGAGTCCGATAATACCATGGCATTCCGCTCTTCCATCTCCTTATTCGCTTTTATGTACCTCAAACTAGGATTAAATTTCTTCACGACGTCCATCGTTGTTGCATCTATTAAATGAGGAAGGTAACCATTAGCCTTAAATATATTGCGTAGTCTACCTAATTCTAATTTCCCATGCTTTATATCTGTTAACTTAAAACTTCTTAGTGTTTGGACTTGAAGTTTAGAAGGATTCCTGAACAAGTATCCTTCCTATAGATATCTCTTCCCATTTTCTGACCATTTCTAATTACTTTGACATACAAAAATGGTAATTCACCTGATGATTCCCTTTCTAAAGTAAATTGGAGTTCGCTCATTCGATTAGCCAAATTTCAGAAATTTACCAATTCATTATCCCATGGTTTCAGTTCATTATTATGTCATCAAAGAAACGTAGGCACAATTTTGGTTTCAGTGGAATCTTATCTAGCAGATTATTTTCCATATAATGAATAAAGATATTAGCTATTGGGACCGACAAACGTTGTCCCATTGGAACGCCTCAAATCTGTTTATAAAATTCCATCCGAAATTTAAAATAAGTGGAGAGCATAAAAATGCACAACATCTCCATGACGTTTCCTATCGTCATTTTGCTTCCTTCTAATATTAAGGAGTGATGAACTAGGTACCGTTATATTCGTGTACATAGATACTACATCTAAGCTTACTAATCTATCCTTTTCTTGTAGTACACATTTATCAACAGTTTCAACCAAATGATATGAATTAAGCAAGGTATGATATAAGAAATAGGAATATTTTCTTATTCTATGGCACAAAACTTTGGAAATTTTTGTTGGGGAGTGTTGTACATTCACTATAATTCTTAAAGGATTACCCGGCTTATGCACTTTAACTAAACCATAAACTCCGGGTGCAACCGTATCTCTTTGAATAAGAGTGTTACCATGCGTCGAATACAATTCCTCAATAGCAATCATATTATTGATTAATAATTTTACTTGTCCTTGTAACTTATCAGTAGGGTCTTTTGTTATATTAATGTATACTTCAGCGTTACGTAACTGTTTTATCATTTAATTGTTATAATCGGATTGATTCATTAGAACTGTAACTCCTCCTTTATCCGTCTTTGGACATATAACATTATTTTATATAAAATCATTTCTGAGACGATTAATTTCATAATTAGGCTTAACTTTATCCTCTAGATGTGTTAATACCATTGAGGCAACGTCTAATTTAAATGTCACCCTATCCGTATCCAATAGAAGTTGTTTCGTTTTGACAGCCTCAGTAATTAATTCATTTCTAACCGATCTTTCATTAGGAATAACCATGTATTAACCACGGTTAAGTAGTTCAATTTGATCGTCCTTAAGAATTAATGTTGATAGATTTACTATTCTATTGGTCCCGATTTAATTATCACTTTCTTTGGGTCTATAAATTTCAAAGTCAGCTAATTTTTTATCATGTCTAATTATTACTTTGTTTATTTTCCTATTGCGGGATTTATCACTGAAATCCTCAATGGATTTAAAATCATCTGCGTGCAAAAGGCAAGATAACATCGATCTTAATTTAGTTTTTTTCTTATTAAGTACAATCTTACGTTTAACCAAATCACGAATCAAAGTTTTTATAATATTTATACAAAGGTCATGCCATAAGCATTTAACTTAAAATATATTTTAAAACGAAAACATTTAGGAATAACATCATATTTTAAACAAATATTTAATAAGGAAATATTTGACACTTGTCTCATGAGTTGTTGTTTCACAATTATATATTTATTATAACATTTAACGGCGTTGCTTCTATAATTCCATGTGAAATGTTTTTTGAATGATTGTTTTAATTGCGGACCTGGTTTAATTGAAATTAAGTGATCTTCGTTTTGGCTAACGCAGCTTTCATTGTTCCAGTAGTTTTATTATTGCAAAATATTTCGGCCTAACTTACCGTAGGCCTTCATCAGTTGCATTTTGTTTCACAAGTTTAACAAACGCAACAAATGAAGCCAGCGCGTTATTTCCTCAAGCCATAATATTTATATTTATACCTCAGACTGACCTTTTATTAGATATTCGCCTGTCATATGTGTGTGTGCGCGCATTTTCATAACTGTTGTTTTCATCTAACTTATTTAGACCAGTGTGGCTGAATAATTTTTCAATTGCACGCGTCAAACAAATTATTACTTATAAATATTGTATTATAGGAATAATTTCAATAGGTAGGGTGGGAGTGAAAAACAGAAAATTAGGGTTGAAATCACTAAGAGTTTTAAAATCAAACGATTAGTTAGAGGTGAAATATTGATAGACTATATTCATACTGCGTGGTTCTATCTGAGTACTCTTTGCTAATAAATTATTGTAATCCACATTCATCTATCGTTCTTAAGACACATTATTAGGAAGGATCTCAAATTTGCCTCAAGTAATTCACGTGGATATTTGTTTTCAAAGTCACCACCGTATCCTTCAGTCGTTTGTGGTTAACAGCGCATCCGGGTAAGCTTAATTAATATAATATATAAATTAAAACAAATTTAATCCTAATATTATGGTTTTTTATCAAATATTGAGGATACAGAGCAGTTAGCAAGTGGAATGTATTTTAAAAGATAGTTCAGTTGAAATTAAGTGTTCCAAATTACATGATCCGGGTCTGGCATCTCAAACGCTCCCTTATTGTAGTGACCAAAGGGCTTCTACAATTTGTCTATCTTGAGTACAACCCTAGTGGTTTGAATTGAAATTTAACATGTGCATTGGTCTTTCGGACTTCTACCCTTATCTCTCATAGCATGTTTTGATAAGGAGTGTCTCTGAATTAGAGTCTCCCCCACCTGAAAGTGTGCCATTTCAGTTACGTCATTTACATGGAGTCTGTAAAACGAATAGTTAAGGCATGTAATTGATAAATTATTATTCAGCCACTCCGGTTTAAATTAGTTAGATGAAAACAACAGTTATGAAAATGTCTATTTGATAACTGATATCGAGTAAGGCCAGAGTTAATGGATTTACTGGAGTAACAGGTGTTCAGAAATTGATTTAATTCTCAATTTCGGTGAATTATAGCATGAATTGATATCTATCAGGTTGGTATCATGTACCGACTCGGTAACCATAGTGTTAGTACCATGTACCTTTTCGATACAATAATGTTGGTATCGGTTACTAACACAATAGCCATAGTGTTAGTATCCTTTACAGACTCGGCATATATATTATATAGTGTTAGTTAGCGTTGAAGTCTGATTGTCGTTGACTTTAGATGATGTTAGCTTCGCTATTGCAGGTTTACACATTCGTCTAGGAGATTGTACCGTCCTATTATTCTACATTCTTTGACCAAATATATAGTGGATAAAGGGCGTAATACCGGCTCATACTGATGAGTCGCCAGTAGGCACGAAACGAATGTGCATGAGATTATACTTTCCGTCCATGCTGCCTTTGGTTTATCTTTCTGATCACAACTTAAATAATTTGTTACTAAGTTCGCAGCACCTAATACATACTTGTTTATATATTAGTTCTCTTCAACAAACAGTATTTAACTGAAGTTATGAAAATGCACAGACACATGTGATACGCGAATAAATAATGAAAGGTCTGTGTGAAGTATAAATATAAATATTATGGCTAGAGGAAATAACGCGCTTGCTTCATTTGTTTCGTTTGTTAAACTTGTGAAACAAAATGCAACTGATGAAATCCTACGGTAAGTTAGGCCGAAATATTTTGCAATAATAAAACTACTGGAACAATGAAAGCTGCGTTAGCCAAAACTAAGATCACTTAATTTCAATTAAACCAGGTCCGCAATGAAAACAATAATTCAAGAAACATTTTACATGGAGTTATAGAAGCAACGCCGTTAAATATTATAATAAATATACAATGGTGAAACAACTCTTGAGACAAGTGTCAAATATTTCCTTATTAAATATTTGTTTAAAATATGATGTTATTCCTAAATTTTTTCGTTTTAATATAAATTTTAAGTTAAATGCTTATGAAATGTCTCTTAAGTATGACCTTTGTATAAATATTATAAAAACTTTGATTCGTGATTTGGTTAAACGTAAGATTGTACTTAATAAGAAAAAAACTAAATTAAGATCGATGTTATCTTGCCTTTTGCACGCAGATGATTTTAAATCCATTGAGGATTTCAGTGGTAAATCCCGCAATAGGAAAATAAACAAAGTAATAATTAGACATGATAAAAAATTAGCTGACTTTGAAATTTATAGACCCAAAGAAAGTGATAATTAAATCGGGACCAATAGAATAGTAAATCTATCAACATTAATTCTTAAGGACGATCAAATTGAACTACTTAACCGTGGTTAATACATGGTTATTCCTAATGAAAGATCGGTTAGAAATGAATTAATTACTGAGGCTGTCAAAACGAAACAACTTCTATTGGATACGGATAGGGTGACATTTAAATTAGACGTTGCCTCAATGGTTTTAACACACCAAGAGGATAAAGTTAAGCCTAATTATGAAATTAAACGTCTCAGAAATGATTTTATATAAAATAATGTTATATGTCCAAAGACGGATAAAGGAGGAGTTACAGTTCTAATGAATCAATCCGATTATAACAATTAAATGATAAAACAGTTACGTAACGCTGAAGTATACATTAATATAACAAAAGACCCTACTGATAAGTTACAAGGACAAGTAAAATTATTAATCAATAATATGATTGCTATTGAGGAATTGTATTCGACGCATGGTAACACTCTTATTCAAAGAGATACGGTTGCACCCGGAGTTTATGGTTTAGTTAAAGTGCATAAGCCGGGTAATCATTTAAGAATTATAGTGAATGTACAGCACTCCCCAACAAAAATTTCCAAAGTTTTGTGCCATAGAATAAGAAAATATTCCTATTTCTTATATCATACCTTGCTTAATTCATATCATTTGGTTGAAACTGTTGATAAATGTGTACTACAAGAAAAGGATAGATTAGTAAGCTTAGATGTAGTATCTATGTACACGAATATAACGGTACCTAGTTCATCACTCCTTAATATTAGAAGGAAGCAAAATGACGATAGGAAACGTCATGGAGATGTTGTGCATTTTTATGCTCTCCACTTATTTTAAATTTCGGATGGAATTTTATAAACAGATTTGAGGCGTTCCAATGGGACAACGTTTGTCGGTCCCAATAGCTAATATCTTTATTCATTATATGGAAAATAATCTGCTAGATAAGATTCCACTGAAACCAAAATTGTGCCTACGTTTCTTTGATGACATAATAATGAACTGAAACCATGGGATAATGAATTGGTAAATTTCTGAAATTTGGCTAATCGAATGAGCGAACTCCAATTTACTTTAGAAAGGGAATCATCAGGTGAATTACCATTTTTGTATGTCAAATTAATTAGAAATAGTCAGAAAATGGGAAGAGATATCTATAGGAAGGATACTTATTCAGGAATCCTTCTTAACTTCAAGTCCAATCATATGAAAGTCGGTATCTTGAAGTCATTAACATTAAGAAGTCTCAAGTTAACAGATATAAAGCATAGGAAGTTGGAATTAGGTAGACTACGCAGTATATTCAAGGCTAATGATTACCATCTTCATTTAATAGATGCAACAATGATGGACGTCGTGAAGAAATTTAATCTTATTTTGAGGGTTCGTGTTATGAACAAAATACGTTTACTAGGTTTATCTCCGTTTCAAATTTTCGTATTGTTTGGTTTGTGCTGCTAAGTGTGTGTTTATAATGTTACAATTTTTCTATATTAGGATCGCAATCTCGATTAATATAATTGGTATCAACCCATGAGCAACAGAATTTTTGTTTATATAATGCTTTAATTCAATTTTACTTGCCTAGGTGGATGATAGGAACTTTATTTCCATGGGTTTCATTATAATTTCCAAATGTTTAAAAGAATAGCAGTGAAACATTTCTTGATATATAAAGTCAGTTACTTCACTCTTCAAGTATATGCGGTAAAACGGATAGGACAATAATCTGCGAAGTATACGTGCGCAGGTTCGAGCACTGAACGCGAGAATTGTTGGTTATCATTTATAATGAAGCCTGTCTACTTGATTAATTACTTTTTCTACATTATTCAATTTTAATTTTATATTGTCAAATATACGTATGCAGTGGCACTGATGTTTACTGCCAGATCGCTCCTTTGAATAAACTAATAGCTGTCACCGCTCAGGAAACCGATTTTTGTTCAATAATATAAATGTTTAATTCATTAACTTTTGTTGGAATAGCATATTGTTTATTCAACAATGGAAGATTGGGCGTGGTTTGCTGGAATGTTATGTTTGAATGAATGTCATCTAGTCTCCATGTCGAGAGAGGCAGGTCAAAGAAACGTTTCTTAATATATAAGTGAAATTACACGTAATTGCTTGTCTGTGTGGCTGATTAGATAGAGCATAAGTGTGCAAAGTACACGTGCGCAAGTTCGAGCTCTATCCGCGTGATATATTGGACAGTTGGTGGAGTGTTTTCATTAAGGATTCAAGCCGTCTAGTCGATTTGTTGCCATTTCTAATTTAGCAATTTTATTTTGATAATGTGAAATATAGGTAAGTAAATTGACTTCAAGCTCGCAAACTTGATTTAAAGAATTGTTACCACTACCCGCGCAAACAATTATTGTTAAAAAGTAAATTGACTGCTGTTTAAAACGAGATCGCACTCTTGATTCAATAATGGCTTTCACCATACGGAAAACCGATTTTCGTTAAATTATGTAGATATTCAATTCAATAACGTTTACCTGGGCAGATTGTTTTCTGTTCGCCAATGAGATTGATCTTGGTTTTCTAGAACATTATGTCTTATTGATACCACATAATCTGTGCATATTCGAAAGGCAAACGAAGAAACATTGGCTAATATGTACTGGAAGCTGGAGTCTAACATCTTTTATGTGGATCAGTGGTAGGAACAATTTCTGTGTAGCACACGTGCATTGGTACGCAATCAGATCACGGGAAGTTTAGACAGTAGGTGAACAGTTCTCAATAGGAACAAAACCCTTTTACTGACATAATTGCCTTCAGTAAATTATGGCATGCTATTTTATTCTGGCAAATGTATATCTATACTAGATCTGATTTTTATATCACAATCGTATCCTGAATTAATAAAATTGTTCTCGCCGAGGTAGAAACCGTTTTTCACTGAATGCTAAAAAATTTCAATTCAATACAATTTGCAGAGTTTAAGTGGTTTGTGCTCTATTATGATAAATTGGCGGTGGTTTTTTGGAAATTAATGTCTATATGATAACATGTCTGTAAGAGTAACCAAGAAATAGTGATTATTATATAAAAGACACCACCTGTTAAAACTTCGCTAGGGGCTTCGTGAATAGATCAATAGACACCGAGGAGGTTTGCCCAGGTTCGAGCACAGTCGGAGGCGAATTTATGACGGTTCGTAAAGAGTTCTTATTATGGACGAAACTCGTTTTCTGGATGAATTCACTCTTCTTCATTATACAACGTTTAGTTTATAATAGCAAATATATGCACAAATTGGGACTGGTTGTCTTATCGAAATCGCAAATTTTGATAGAATTATAACTTTCACCTCAAAAGCAACACTATATTTTAAAATTTACAAAACGTTAAATTTAATACCATTTGCGAGAATAGTGTGAAAAATTTGGGTGTTGTTGCCTGAAATATGTGAATAATATATGCCATAGATTCTCCACATAATTGAATGGATCACTGAGAAACGTTGGTTTTTGTACAATGGACACTGATTCTTTAACCATGGATGGCAAGCTCAGTGGTAAGAGCAACAGGAACCGATGCAGATTTTAGCAGGGTGGAGCCAAGTTCATGACAGTACGTCAAGTGTTCTTAATATGGGTGTAACCCGTCTACTGGGGAATTGCCTCATCTTCATTATGCTATTTTAATTTCATACTGCGTAATGTAAGTAAATAATCGTATCCTTGATTAAATTATTGGCATTCATCGCACGGGAAACCGATTTATGTTCAGTTCAACACCATTTGCCCGAATAGCGTGTTGTCTGTTCTACAATGAGAGATTGGGCTTGTAGTCAAGAAAATTAAGTTTTTTCAGCTTTAGCTACATATTTAATTATAAATAGTACAATTAAACAAGCATTTATTGCGCGGGTGGTAGGAACAATACGTTAAATCAAGTTTGCGAGTTCGAAGTAAAAACCAGTCCCTTTATATTTAAACAGGTTGCGAACTACATAGCAAAATTACCGTCAGTTATACGTGCTGACACTTTTCGACCTTTATTAATCATAATCAGTGTACGACGGTAAACGGTCTAGCCAGGATCAAACCGTCATACATATCCTTGAAAGCAAATTTAGATATACGACTTTCATCTCTAGTAGACAATTTCTATGCAGTCAAGAACATTAACCTTATTGCAGATTTACCAACGTACACATAGTAAATCCAATTAAAAAATAATTTATTGCGTGGGTGGGGGTGAATATTCTGCAAGTCATAATTGCTAACTTTAAGTAAACACTCATCTCGTTTTATTTCACCAGTCGTCGAAGATCATAACAAAACTAACGTCAGTCACATGTATTGACGCATTTTGACCTTCCATTGTCATCATCAGCTTACAATCGTAAACTGATAAGCGACGATAAAACCAAAATGCATATTTATGAAGAGAAAAGTTGGATATGGAATCTGAAATTTAATAGACTCGTATAAAGTGAACTTGACTGGAAATAGCGGCTGTAAAGTTTCAACGCAATAGGGAACATTAGCTATTTTGCAACCATCGCCGTATATTTGTGTAATATATCTTTTAAAAAATTTATTGCGTGTGTGGGGGTTATATCACTGGAAGTCAAGTTTGTGAACTTGAAGTAAATACCAATTCGATTCTATTTAAAGCGTCACCGAACGACATAGCAAACCTGCCGTCGGTCACATTCACTGACGCCTACAGACCTTCTATATTCGTCATCAGATTACGACAAGAAACTGACTAGCAAGGATCAAATCGCACGCATAGTCTTGAAAAGCAAATTTGGATAAGCTACTCACGTCCAGTATACTCAAAAATATTCTATTTCATTGGGAATGTTAGCTGAACAATTTCTATGCAGTCAAGAGCATTAACTTTTCGCAAATTGCTTCACATACAAATGTGTTATACAATTAAACAATCATTAATTGCGCGGGTGAGGTTAATGTTTCTAAAAGTCAAAATTGCGAACTTGAAGTAAACACTCTTTCGATTTGTTAAATTTGAGAAATTTACCATTTCATCAGCACCATATTTCCTGGTCATTAATTTATCATACAAAAACCGTATGTAAAATTTTGTCTTTAGTAGAGATTTGTCCAAAAGCCCTTTTGCCAACTAATACATAAAAAAATGTTTGCTATTTGGAAGTACATAGATTGTACCATTTGGACACTTCAAATTTGTTTATAATAATACTTCTTAAATTTTAAATAAGAAGAGGACATACATATGCACATACTGTCCATGTTGTGTCCGATCGTCATTTTATTTCCTTCTAACATTAAGTGGTGATAAACTAGAAAACGTCGTGAACGTAGATACTACACCTTAGCTTACTAATATTTCAACTTCATCAAGTACACGTTTATCCACAATTTCAACCAACTTATACGAATCCAACAATGTATAGTCTAAGAACAAGGAATTTTTTTTCATTCTATGATACAGAAAGTTATAAATTTTATACCTTGGCAATGTTGGACCTAGACAATAATTCTTAATAGATTACCAAGCTTATGCACTTTAACTAAACCATACCCTCTAGGTGCAAATGTATCTCTTTGTATGACAGTGTTATTATGCGCCGAATCACCAAAAGTAATATTATTGATAAATAATTTTACTTGCGCTTGTAACCTATCCATTGGGACTGTTGTTATAACTTACCTGTTATAACAAATTATTATTATTATAATCGGATTGACTCACCAGCACCGAAGCTCCCCCTTTATCCGTTTTTAGACATTTAAAATTATTCGATATTAACTCCTTTCTGAGACGTTGAATATCATAGTTTGTCTCAAGTTTACCCTCTTGATGTGTTAGAACCATTGGGGCAACGTCTAATTCAAATTTCATCTTATACTTATCTGACAGAAGTTGCGCCGTTTTAACAGACTCTGTAATTGTCTCATTTATAATTGATCTTTCATTAGAAATAGCCCTGACTAAGCCGCGGTTAAGTAAAACAACATGATTCCTCTTCAGTTTTAGCTGTTATAGATTTACTATTCATTTAGTTATAATTAAATTAATACGGTATTGTTAAGGTCTATATATTCACAAACAAGCAATTTTTCTATTATTTTTAATTCTAGCATTTTTAAATTTTTTTACTACGCGCAAATTGCGAAGAAATCTAAACGAGTTTGTGAGCTCGGACTAACGATTACTTTTTCGATAAATAAAAGTAGCGCTAATATTCGGTGCAACTTGTAGAATTTATTATAAAATTGTTAGCTAACGCATCCAAAATGTAAATTAAAAAATATATCATTAGTTTCATAATAGACTTTGAATTTCAACGTTCAGTAAACTAAAAGACATTAATGTTGGATTAAATAATAATTGATTACACGGCTTCAATAAATTAAATGAAGTTTGCGAGTTTGAAGTAAACACTAATAACATTGTATTTAAACAGACGTCGAAAAACCTAACTGACGGTGGTTTTGTTATGTCCTTCGACGACTGGTTAAATACAATGAGATTGGCGTTTACTTCAAGCTCGCAAACTCTATTTAAAGAATTAATGTCGGATGAAGAATTAGGAAAAAGCATTTACATTGTTTACTTTATCGATTTTAATTGGGTAGTGTACTCGGAAAATTTGTATAAATCTCAAGGCATTGTAAACGAAAACGCGTAAAAGTTGATGGGCAGAGTAGTTGGAAATTTTGTATAAATCTTAAGGCATTGTAAACGATAACGCATAAAAGTTGATGAGCTGCAGCAAAAGTGTAAACTGAAAGTTTGTTTACATATGAATATAGAATTGTTATATATTAGCTTACTGTGACACGATAGTCTTATTTTATTTGCACATGTAGTACCTACGTATTTAATCAGTACATGCCAGCAGATAAAATATTCGAATATATTCAATATATTTTTTTAAGTTGCATTATCATGATGTTATCACTTTATAAAAGCGAATTTTCAGCGGGAGGAAAGTGCAGCAAATGGTCGACATGATCCTATACCTACTTCGAGGTCTTCAATCAGACAGCGGATAGAACCAAAACTGGTTAAAGTTAAGCGAAAGGCTATAGAAATAAAGAAGAAACTGAAAGTGCCAAAATTAATTCAACAGGCTCGGGAAGTAACATCGACAGGAAGTCCAGCGAAGGAGGAGTTCGAGCAATGTTATGAATATATTATAAAACAATTCAAAGAGCTATCGGATCGCGAAAACACAGAACAGACTGAAGAAGAGGCAACACAGAATTTGATACAGGAAAATATAAAATGCGTTCTGTACAAACTATCGATACAATTGACGCACGAAAACATAAATCAGTCTTTGAAAGAGGAAGCACACCGGAGGCTGCATGTATGTTTCGAACGTGCTATGAAACAATTGAAATTTTTATTGTGGCACGACAACATAAATCAGTCAGTGCAACAGTCAGCAATCCAGTGGTTTCAGGTTAGTTTCGAAAGTGTTGAGGAGCATTTACGGAGACTACTGGCGCACGACAATATAAATGTGGCTGTGGAAGAGGCAACGCAGTCTTTGTTTCATGAAAATTTCACACATGCTTTAGATCCGTCGCGAGAACAATTGACGTGCGAAAGGGTAAATCAAGTCGTAAGTGAGGCAGCACTGCCATTGTTGGAGGAATGTTTAGAATGTGTTCGGGTGCAATTAGCAACACTACTGGAACATGAGAACATAGATGAATTCGACAAAGAGGCGGCACAGCAGTGGTTGATGCTAAGTTACCAATCAGCTCTGGACCAATTACAAAAATTATTGACACATGACAAAATAAATGAGGCTGTGATACAGACAGCACACCAGTTATGGCAGTTAAATTACAAAATTGTTATGAAGCCATTTCAAACACAATTGACCGGCGACACCTTATCTGTGGGTGCGAGAGAATCAGTGCATGATCAGTTGCAGATTAGTTACGAATATGCTCTGCATTCACTACAAAATCAATTGACGCGCGATAACATAAATAAGTCTCTAATAGAGGCCACACAGCTGCTGTTGCAATTAAGTTATGAACAGGCTTTGGAACTGTTTAAAAAGCTCTTGACGGACGACAACATATTTCCGCATGTGAAAAGCGTGGTACAGCGTTTTATACGGGTAAATTCTGTGCTGTGGTGGAGGAGGTAAGATAGTTGTCCAAGCATGAAAGTAGCGATTCAGCTATGAATTGTGTACATGTGCGAATTTGCCCTACAACTATTATCAGTAATTTATCGAATTATAAGCCGTTTGATAGGAATGACGATTTAATAAATATATTAACTTTTCCTTTTGCCAAGGACTTATAATAACACGGAAAGTCATCTTTTACAGTTAAAACAAGTCCGAAGCGTTTGAGTGAGATAAGTTTATGTGAGCACATCAGTGGCGAACATCTACTTAATACATATTGTGCAACGTTTCTTATGCAATGATGCTATCTGTTTGAATCTTTTACTTGTTTATACGGTTAATTACTTGTTCTATTTTTCGGTTTACTTATAAGAATAAAACTTTATTGTTCTACATCAGTCCACACATATCTATTTTTTCGTTTATTTATATGGTGAAATTAGACGAAATGTGGATATATTTGGGCGCGTTATTTATATTGTCATTAAATCAATCAATATCAACAAGCGAGCGAATCAGTTTAGAATATGGATTAGGGAAAGAGAACTTTTATATATTAATGCGTTCGGAGGTCCTAAGCGTCAAATGCGTTTAATGAATTTTCAAAGTATAATCAAATAAGGAAATTATAAACTCAATGCAACATTAATTTGAAAAAGTTGAAAACATCCATGGGAAAATTGTTTTGCTTTACAAAGAATAAAAATAAAATCACCATGAAGAACTTATAAAAACTAATTCACATATGAAAAAAGTATTAAAAACTTCTATTAATAATACCAATTATACTGATATTGATACTACTACTAATACATATTATTCCACAATAATAATATGCCGATTCTTGAATTTCGCACTATTGTGAATAATTCATAGTTTCACGTGGAATATTAGTGGACACGAGTTAGCTCATTTATATTTGGGAGTTGAAACTATTATTCTTGTTTCGTTTTAATGACCTGTTCGTTATGATAATATCCAGCAGTACTCCTCTCCTCATTAAACTAGCGATGCTACATAGAGGATTAACAGGTCAGAATAAGAATAAAGGTAAATATCCCAGAAAGTTATTGACAGAAAATTGAGATTTGGCACACTGTGTGTGTTCTGACTTTTGGTATATAGGCACGGATTTTACGGGTCTTAATGTGATATTGTTTAAATTATTCGTTGCATTCGGTCGAAATTTTACACCAGTTACTGTGTCAAACTTCGCTTAGATGCAGAACACTAATAATTGATTGCATTTTCATGCCTTATTCCTGGTTTTTAATACTTTCATGTTATGGTAGAAATTAATATAAAAAGATGCACATTTCGCAACACAATAAAAAACGAATATTCACGATGCAGACTGATGGTACTGTTTCTATGTTGTTGGACTTGTTAAATGCAATGGGATTAAAGGAATATTGGTTGCGCGGGCGGTGATAACATTTACCATACAATCAAGGTTGGGAACTTGATACAAACACTTGACCCATTAATTACTGACAAATATAGCTACTTAATGGGTCAAGTATTTATATCAACTTCACAACCTCAATTATATAGTAAGTGCGATGGGATTTGTGGTTACTTCAAACTCGGAGATATGATTTAATCAATTGCTACCACCACACGTGCAATCAATGTTTGTTAAATTGTATTACCTGTATCGATGGGGCGAAGCTGCAAAAATTTTATGTTCTTAACTGCATAGCATTTGTGCAGCCGACATTGCCTTCTAGGACAATGTATGCGAGACTACTCGAGGTGTATGCAGTATATCTACATTTGCTTTTCATATATATATATATATATATATATGCATTGCGGTATGATCCTCGCTAATCATCTTTACGTCGTACTCTGATGATGATCATGGAAGGTCGAAACGCGTCAGTACGTGTGACTGACGGTGGTTTTGCTATGTTGTTCGACGACTGGTTAAAAAATTACATTACAACCTCAGACTGTCCTGACATCTTAAGTACGTGAGACTTAGATTTCCATTAACTTATGCATTTTTATTTTTGCTGATGGCATGTTTCTTTTTAAAGGCACTGGTAAATGTCATCGTCAGATGTTTTGTTTGTTATGAAGAAATAACATATATGCAATTTTGTATTAGTTGCTGCGCACCTAGTAATAATCGTTTCAAATAGGACCAGAAGAATAAAACAAATTCAACGTGAACGAAAGGTATAATCTCATGTAAATATTACTGCTTGTGTACACATTCTTATAGTTGATTGGACTTTCCAATCGTCCCATATTATTTGACGAAATATATAATTGGTATATTGCGTAGTATCAGCTCCTAATGATTGGTCACCAGCAAGCACTAAACGCCTGTGTAAATGAGACTATAAATTTCGTTTGTGTTTAATTTGTTTTACACTTCCGGTTCTATTTCATCTGATGTGTTAACAAATGAACATCACTTTATACACATTTGCTTAAACAGGCATTGTTTTGTCAAACACTTAGTGCGTTCAATTTAACGTCGCTGATTTTGAATGTTTGAAAGAAATAGAAATATATTTAAAAAATTTAGCTTACCGCAAATGTATTATTTTTATGATAAAATTGATTTGCAGTTATTAATCAGAAGGAAGATAGAGCCAAAAAAGTACTACAAGTATGCATTACATTGTATTCGAAGTGGTAATGTGTACTCGTTGTTTCTCAGTTAGAAATTAACTGGTGCGCATCAGAGATGCTATGAAGAAAACTAATATAGTCAACTTATAATGAACGCATTTCGCATCAATCTTTCAAAAGTCACAATATCAGCAACAACATTAACAGCAGAATTATGTGACGTGATGCGCAAATTCTGGGACATTAAATGTTCAGAATAGATGGAAGGAAAGGAAGAACTCTCGTTCATATTCGTATAATTAAAAATATACAATCAACATTGTCCACGCCAGAGTCTTTAAATTAAATTATAATTAAAATCGGAAACAAAAATAAGGGAAGATATAAATGACGTATTGCAATCACAATTTACACAAATAAACATGTATTACATTGATTGTTATTTCTATAATTTAAATTTATGTTTATTTAAAGATTAGAAATGAGAAGTAAATTTCGAAAGAAATGTACGGAATTATACCGGTCTTTTGTGAATAGACTCAAATCTACACTTCTGATGCTATATATCAATAAAATAAGAAATCTAAAACCAAAATATATTTCTCAATTATAGTATCTTTTAAAAGAGGAATCCCTACTTTCGTTTCTACCGATGATTTCTCTAATTGGTGATTTATTTTGCTGAATAACAGGTCAAAAATTTAAAATTTTAAATAGCTCTAGTTTATTAGTGAAAACTTATTGACAATAGTCTTTTGACATATGAACGATTAATTTACACTTTAGCTTTAAGGACAAGCATGCAATCAATATTTTGATCTATGTTACTATGATAGCAACATGAACTTCCCGGTAAAATTTAACTTTTGGGCATTGTCCGGTGTAAATTCTTGCCCGTACGTAATGAGTTCTGAATTAGAACTAAAACAGTCTACTGAATTAATTCTTTAAATCAAGTTTGCGAGCTTGAAGTAAACAACAATTTCATTGTATTTAAACAGTCATTGAACAACATAACAAAACTACCGCCAGCCGCAATGCACCAGTTCGTTAAATACAGTGGGATTGGTGTTTGCTTCATGCTCTCAACCTTAATTCAAAGAATTTTTACCATCCGCGCAATCATTTATTGTTATACTGAATTAATTACCTTTTCTGCACTACACAATTCTTAGTTTATACTGACAAATGTGTTTTACCTAATAGGTCAGGTGTTAATATAAAGATTGCAACCTTGATTATAATAAATGTTATCACCGTCCTCGTGCTCAATGTTCAGTTAATCTATTTATTTACTTGTAAAGCACATTCTTGCATAAAAATGTTCTTTCTACATCAACGAATAAACAGCTATTATATGCTTTATTGAATGATCTTGTATTAAACACTAAAATGTGATAAATGATTTCTCTAATTGGTGATTCATTTTGCTGAAATACAGGTCAAAAATTTTAAATTTTAAATAGCTATTTAGTTTAATTGTGAAAACTTATTGACTTAAGAGAGGTACTGAGATGCCAGACCCGGATAATCCACAGATGCAGTATGATCATCTAATTTGGAACACTTAATTTCATCTGAATTCTCTTTTAAACTACATTCCACTTGGTAACCGCTCTGTATCTTCAATATATGATAAACCAGCCATATTATTATGATTAAGTTTCTTTCAATTTATATATTATATTAATTAATCTTACCGGAATGCGCTGATATCCACAGATGACAGAACGATGCGGTGGTGACCTGAAGCAAATTTGAGATCCTTCATAATAGTGTGTAATAAAAATGATAGATGAAAGTGGATTACAATAATTTATTAGCAAAGGTAACGGAGATTGCACCACGCAGTATTCCGTTTGTGCAATTCAGCAACTCAGATAAAAACTTTCTTATAAACATTCAACAAAACAAGTCAAAAACTTCGACAATATGAACAAGAGAACGTCCAAAAAATTTGCAATATTTAAAAAGAAACACAATAATGTTTTACGAAACCAGCGATAATATCAGTTGTCCAAAAATAAAATTTGATTTATTTTTATATGAGGAGTTAATTGATGTCCAATAATTAAATTAAAACATATTATGTATTGAGACATGGCTTTGAAGTCTGAATTGCGAGGCTGAAGAAATTGTGCACCGATTGGAGCCTGGGTCGTGAAAATTCTGGCAAGTACTTGATCAATGGATATAACCGGCCTCTTTGCTAAGTTGAATTTGAAAACGTATGCGATTTCTCATTCGTACTACCAATATCAAAAGGCAATCAAGTAATATCAATATTTAATAGAAAGTTGCATTTATTTGGCAAATAGTAGCCTATGTTAAACCAATTATCGCTAATGTGCTTTGTATGATGCGATTTACACACCTGTCTAAGAAAATGGCGACATTGATTACTGAACCTGTTTATTTTTCCTGCAGCTAATGTATGTTAGCAAGGCAATAATAGCATCAATTGACAGGTGTTACTGCGGCATGATAGTTTTACGTACACGTATTAGATTATCAAGTCCAGTTATTGCCGATATGATTCAAGATAATGCTTCAGGTACGGATAGTTGGTTGGTGATAGACAGATATATAGGAGATTGAAATTTAATATCTGAAATTACGGTAAAGTGACATGCACATCTTAAGTTGATATAAATGTATTAGTTTGAAAATCAATCAGTTCACTGTACTTATGTTACTTCCTCACAGAAAAACTTGTTGATTTTACCAGGATTGCCAGTGAGAATCATCTCAGAGCCCCAATACTTATCGGAAGAGAAAAGATTATCTTAACTCTAATCTTATTTTCATTAATTTAGCGACTTATGACCAGGCGATTGTTGGATACTCAAAAGTGTTTTTGGTTGCGCCTATTAAAGGTGGGCCTTACTATGTTATTGTAGAAGTATTGTCTTGTATTATAAAAATTGTTTAGATTGAGGCACATGAAAATGCGTGTTTTCATTAATTGGCTATTGTAATACGGAATTGAAACAACTCTTCATTAGAAGTCTCACGTACTACTTCGAATTAAAATTGAAAAATAAATTGGAGATGATGGAAGGATTGTAAGCGTGCTACAATCAAAGGGCACATTTGGGATTTTTAGAAATATTTGCCAATTACCTATCCAGATGTACATGCTCCGTGAAGCTTCTGCATGCAAACCTTGGATATAAAACCGTCTACGAGACAAAGATGAATCTAAATAACGTCTACTCACTAGGACTGAACGAGTATATTTTCTCTTATAGCCAATGCGCGACTAAATATTGCTCACAATTATAAGGTAGGGTAACATACTGTTTTAAGTGATGATGAACTGCTGTCAACGAAATTTGTCTTTTAACTAACTTCGCCTATTACGCATTCAAAAATGCCTAGTCCCGATTATAATTAGTGTTTAGTTATAGACTTTTCTCTACACTACATCCTGTTCTCAAAGAATTCTAGGTAGTACTCCAATAACGACGAAACCGGTCTGCATATTAATCGCTATTCCAACATAATGCAATGCTTAGTTTATACTGAACAACGCACGTATCTAATGGTATTAGTGCTTATATAAAACTCATACACTTGATTTAACAAGTTTTTATCAATGTCCGCGTAACAAGTGAGCGATTAAATATCTAACTGTCCAATACAATAACAATTCCAAAGGTAACACGATTTGTCCTCTATAATGGCATAATGAGGTACCTATTTGGAACTTTAGGTATAAATGTATGCCATATAGGCTCTAACTGTTGGTAAGATTGTTAAAAATATAAGCTCTAATATAACTGAAAATTAATTGAAGTGTACGACTGGACGGCTCTGTGGTTAGAGCAACGAAATCAGAAGAAATTGTGCTCCGGTGTGTCATCGTTACGCCTCAGATTTCTGAAAAGAATTGAAAATTTTCAACAAGGGCGAAATTTCTCTACTTAATGAATTGTCTTTGCTTATTTAAATAAAAAATCAATTCTATACTACTTTCCAACATAGCGCGGTCCATATTCTATAAAGAGATATCAGATCGGGGGAGGTGAGGTGACTCGTTGAAACTTTATTACTAAAGTTATGTGACATAGGCTCCTTCTAATATGAAGTCTAATGGTAAACAAAAGTTCGTATATTACTGCAAATGTTTTGTATGTGGTATTGTGGCGCAGGGAAAAAATTCCCTACCCAAATATTATTATATTCAATTCGAACTCCGTAAGCGACGAAATGCTGGACAATATTTGAAGAATTCACAATGAGGAGCAGACACGACTAGTAGAAGTATTTAGTTTGCTACATTACACAATGTTTAATTTATGCTGATGAAATTGCATATTATGGGATTGGTTCTTTTATCAAGATTGCAAAATTAATTCAAATAACAGTTTTATCTAGCAGCTGAATCAATGAATGTTTAATTGATTAAATCTTCCATTCAGCACCATTTCCACACGTATTGTGATTTCTATTATATGATGGCCGATTTTGGGTAACTACATGGGACATTAGGTTCAGAGAAATGTCTCATAGGCTCCACCTGTATGAAGCTGTGATCAAAATCATGATTTAATATATAACTGAAAGTTGTGTATAGTGCACCACTAAGTGGACACTGGATAGAGGCACAGATTTAATAGCAGATTTTCTTAGGTTCGAGGAATATCCGCGGAAACACTGTAAAATTGATACAGAATTTAATATAAGGACAAAATTGTAATACTTGATGAATTGTATTCGCTACGCTATCCTAGTTTTAGTCTATAAGAACAAATGTATATATAATGTGATTGGTTCTTATATCAATTTCGCAAACTAGGTTTAGGAAGTAATTATAACAAACCGCGCGATCTATGGTTGTTTCACTATATAAGTCGTCAGTTCAGTACGAGTTCCTTATGTAGACTGTTTTATGTTCTATGATGTTCGATTAAGTTTTTTAGGTGGAGTTTTGTGACCGAAAATATGCCGTGTGAGAAAAATATAATGTGAATAGAAATAAAAATTAGTATATACGTGAGATGTATGTTGTGTATCGCTAGGTTGCGCTATGAATTGAGTGGCAGATTCTATAGAATATGTGCTTCAGTTCAAGCCCCCTTAGCCGCAATATTCTGGAGAGTTTTTAATAAGGTCAAAAAGAATTTACTCGATGATTTGATTTTGCGACCATCTTTTCGCGATTTTCTTTAGTGCGTAACAAGATTCGTTCCAATGTAATATGACCTTTCATAATACGAAGAGATAGCTCCTCTGCTTAAAGTGTTCAGCATGATTTACTCAATGGCTACTATTCCATCAATATTTAAACGAGTGTCCTTGACCTCTGCTGTATTTCAATTTTTCAAGGACACGATTACACTATACTTTTTCTTGAAAAGGTCCACCTTTATTAAATAAGGACATAAATTGTAATTCGTGATTTGACAATAAAATTGAAGACAAATGAATTGCCTTCACCGACATCTAAGTAAATTATGATATAGTTCCATTTTAAACGTATTATGTAAGTTTAAAACTGTTTGTAAAATAAAAAAAATGCCGTAACAAATATAGACAATTTCGAACTTTAAATGTTACAGAATATGATTAAATCTCCAAACTATCATTTTATGCTGCTTTTAAAGGTAAAACACTGTAACTGCATTTCTTAACAATAATAATGTTAATAGTAATAATAAATTACTATGTCGAGATATTTAAGAATCTTGTCTATAATCAAGAATTTATCAAATGGAATTTAGAGTGATTTCTAAATTGCACATAAAGCATACATGTACATTGCCGAAAGAAGTATGATTAGTCAATTTCGTCGAATTTACTAATTAAATAATTAATTTTTAAGCAATCGAATCTTCTATTTTAATATCAACTTACACACAAATTCTGGACATACTGGCGGTTTACTTAAAATCTGACTTAATCCATTGTTAAAAAACATGACTGGCAGACCAAGTGTAACCATTTCAGTACATTCACTATCAACCATTTATAATTCAACTCTGTCCAGACTGCAATGAAACGAAAAATTCAACATAATATCCCCCCGTGGAACCAGTACACGGTGTTTTGTTTCTAGCTGTTCTCAATTTGTATTGTGATATAACCAAAAAGTCATTTTTCTTCCTGAAACGAAAATAATATATTGTTAATTCTTACTTACATTAGAACAACAGTCATTTATGTGCATATTTCGTGACGAATATATCTCACATATTTTCAATTAAAATTTTGACACCGTTCCAGACCTCAACTTTTGTGCATCATACTTGAATTAAACTTATTTAAATGCTTTCCTGATAAACGTTTTCAACTTTATTTTATTAAAAGTAGTATAGCTAAAATAATCAACATGTGTCCTTCTGTGTGTGCTCCAATGTTGGATAATATATTTGTTCATGAGCAATATAAAAAATAATAATAATACACGCTTCCTAACGAACATTACCATACAATACAAAAATTTGTAAAATTTGTCTTTTTGCATGACATGTCTGTCGTTTTGCGAAATAAGAAATACACATTTTCAATATCAAGAATGCAAGAATACGCCAGTTTTACTGTTCCTGTTATTCCAGGTACCTCATGTGTGAAACAAATCTGCTTTCCTCAAAGGTATTGGAGTTCGCAATTCAATGTTGACAAAATGAACAGTAACTTATTTGAAGTCAGAATACTTAGCCAATCAAAATATTACACCGCATAGAATTTCAATCCATAAATAAATCTATTTTCATTGTATATATATATATATATATATATATATATATATATATAAAATCAAATCCTGTTTCATTGTATATAGACTTTAAATAAAAATAATATTTACCTGATATGATTTTTTTAAATATGTTGACAGATCTACTGCAGCATTTTTTATGTAACTAATTATTAATTTAATTCATATAAGATAAGAGATGTTTTCCGAATCTGAAGATTAACTACCCAACAAGCTGATTTAAATTTTATAAAATATATTTATTTTTTTTGTGTTGCAGGAATAATGAAACTTAGCATAAGACATAATATGGAATCCGCCAATGAGATCATTAACGACCTCCAAAATATTAGAACGAATTCTGTCATTATATGCACATATTTACATGCATAAATAAAACACTACATGACTTAAAATTCATTTAAAATATTAAAAGTAAAAGTATAATAATTACGAAGCAATTAAATTCTTGTCACTAACCAAATTATTGAAATAGAAGACGTATTATTATTGAGAAACTGGTTAATTTCTTGAAATTACCTAAAATATTTCCAATTTTATAAGACAAAATCCTGAATTAAATTGTTTTAATTGCTTGCCTATTTAGCGATTTCAACGTTATTTTATTAAAAAAGTGTAATTAAAGTCGTCAACTTGTGTCCTCCTTTTGTGTGTTCCATTGTTTGAAACTATGATTGCATTTGAGTTTAATTAAAGCTATAATATGATTCCGTTCGTAGACAAACATGCTTTTTTGATTAGCTTTCCCTTCATGTCGGCATCACTTTCGAGCTCAACTTCAAGCCAGCTGCCTCCAATATTTCAGATTTTAGCGAAAAGCAGTCAATGATGCGTTAATTATATAAATATTGAAACCAAGAAAAAGCATCACCATATTGCGCACTGTCCTCTGAATAATGACAGTTTGTAGATGGCAAGTTTGAATGCTAGGTAAATAATATGCCGCGAAGGCTACACACGTTGAAAAGGCTAACCACGAAAACATAATGTAGAACAAAATTTGAAATTGCACGAAGTGTCCAGCAGCGTTTCACACTGCAAAGTATATATGCTACTGCTTGATCTCTGTTCACGGAAAAACTAATCACCGTATTTTTCCAATGCTTAATATATGCTGAAAACTGGTTTGTTCTTAAATAAATTACGCACTCGATTATAATTTCTAAACGCCAAATCTTGTAACCAATACATATGAGAAAGTAAAGTTATCATTTTATCAATAAGTGGATGACAAAAATAAACTTAAATAAAATTCTATTGTTAAGATACTGCTTTTTGAGGAGTGCCATACTGGAGCCGAATTTCAACAAATTCAATAATTTGTTAAACGTAGCATGAACACAATCAGTCGTACGTTCTGACGTGTGTCGACCCTACATGATCATCATCAGAACGCGACGAAAAACTGGCAAGCACGGATAAACCACAGTGCATATATAAGGAAAGCGAAACTACATATGCGTTTCTCACATCAAGTAGTGTCACATGTACGGTCCTTGGCAGGAAATGTGGGCAACATAATTCCTACACATTCATGCGTACTAACTTATTGTAGACTATGCCACGTGTATATTATTTATACATCCCCACACACACACGCACGCGAGAATACTAATTTTGCTTTTGCTATATGTTTATTGCAATTTAATCCTTGCAAGTTATTTTGACGCTATGTTCTGATGGTAATCACGGATGATCGAAAGGCGACATTACGTGCCACGGACAGTTGTTTTGCTATTTTGATCGACTGGGCTAATAAAATGGAATTCGTTTTTAATTTCAGCAGTCAAACGTGATTTAAAGAATAATTTATAGCCTTTGATTGTCCTACAATAAAACTTGAATGTTCATTTTAAATTTGAAAAAAAACAAGATAAATTTGCTTGCTTTCCTTGACTATTAATTGCACCAAATCATGAAGAAACTCGGTACTAAATATAAAGATTACATTTCTCCAGTCTAATCTTCCAAATGGACAGTCAAATGCAGTTTTTGCAATCAGGGGCCATGCCTCGCTTTCCTCATAGTACAGGAATAATTTTTAATTTTTTTGTAAAAACTGATTAATTCGACCACGAATAAAACAATGGCGAACATTAATTTAAGCAAGTAATGTTGCCAATATTAAAATTAATAATTTCAAAAACTTGTTTAATGTGAAACATCCCAATAAAGCTGAAAAAATGGTCAAAGTAGTTCTCAACGCATAACCAAACAATTTAATTAGCCTTAAATTGAATTTTAGTATATCAAATGTCGGTGTCATAAATACTCAACATGATTGCAAATAAAGGACGTTGTTGAATATTCAACACGTTATCGCATCTCAACTAACCATAAATTTAATCATAATCTACACAACAGACTTCACTTGCCAGAGTCTCGTAGACTATAATAATAACACGGAATAAGAAGACGGAGAAATAGTGAGACACAAATAATATACAAATAAATATAAAAACAATTTAGAAGTAAGCTAACACCATCTAGTCAATTGACGTTAACAGGAAATTATAATGGAAATTATTCTTATTCTCTTTGACATAAAACACTCAAATAAATAGTATCAATGCCGCGTTTTGCGTACGCGGGTAGTAGCTGTACACGGGCAGTTACACAAAGATCCGATTTGTCACTATTTCCAATTTTGTTTTGTCTTTGATCGGGTTGACTCATTTTTACTTCAATTGGAAATGCGGTTCTATCATATCTTTGTTTATCTTTGATAATCTGAATGCTTACACACCGCAAAATATTGAGTTTAAATAAATAGTATGTATTATTCTAACAAAGACCGCACCAACATTTCCATCCAACAATTTTTATTTATCATGCTTATGCATCGTATCGTCTTAGAATTAGTGCTACAAATATTGTTTAAATTAAGATTGCGAGTTCGAACATTGGTTGCGCGGGTGGTGATAACAATTATTATGATCAAGGTTGCGGTCTTGATTATAATAATCAATCAAATTGCCTGTTTAATTGTATAAAATAAATATATACGTCGCGAAAATTTCAAAAATTTACTGTTCATAGTTGCATAGAAATTATGCAACCGACATTTCCAATCAAGTAAAATGTAGTGTGCGGCAGGATGTATCAGTGGTTAGAGCACCAGATTCCGATGCAGACGTGTCCAAGAACGAATCCTATCTGCGGCAAATTCTGTCCAGTACATGATGATTTCCCAATAAGGACAAAACCGGTCTACTGGATGAATTGCCTTTTCTACACTATACAATTCTTAGTTTATACTGACATATGTAAGTAATTAATGGGTCAGGTGTTTATATCAAGACCGCAACCTTGATTATAATAATTGTTATCACCACCCGCGCAACCAATGTTCGTTTAATTATATAAATGTTCATTTCAATACCACTTCCCCATGTAATGTGGTGTCCGTTCAGTAATGACAGATTGGGCATGGTTAGTTGGAACTTTGGGTCTAAATGGATGCCATATGAGCTCCACCTAAAGGAAAAATTGACTAACCAGGTTACATTAGTTAGTATATAACTGAAAATTGTGTGTAGTGTAGTGTGCGGCAGGATAGCTCAGTGGTTAGAGCACCAGATTCCGAAGCAGACCTGCCCAGGTTCGTATCCTGTCCGCGGCAAATTCTGGCCAGTACTTGATGAGTTCCCAATAAGGACGAAACTGGTCTACTGGATGAATTGCCTTTTCTACACTATACAGTTCTTAGTTTATACTGGCATATGTAAGTAATTAATAGGTCAGGTGTTTATATCAAGACCGCAACCTTGATTATAATAATTGCTATCAACACCCGCGCAACCAATGTTAGTTTAATTATATAAATGTATACGTCACTACTAGATTTTTATCCTCGCTAGACCGTTTTCCGTCGTACTCTGGTGAATATAATGGAATGCCTAAACGCATCATAAGGTGGGACTTATAGTAATTTTGCTATGTTGTTCGGCGACAAAATAAATACAATAGGATTCGTGTTTGCTTCAAACTCAGAATCTTGATTTAAATAATTTTTACCATCACCCCTCAATTAATGATTGTTCAATTGTGTAACCGATATATATGTGGTTAAATCTGTACAAAATTATAGTTCATGACTGTTGATGCAGAACAGCATAGCCAGAGTTGAAATTGAAATGTCAAACTCAAAGACATTGTTATATATTAATTTTACTTTTCTATCTAGAGTTCAACCATTCAGCATTAAAACCATCCGAGTTAACTCGTTTTCTTAGGTCATTATATATCAGTTTTAAAATTAAACCATCCAGGAATGAATTTCGCCCAAATTGATAGTGTAATATATTTATGCTTTGAATGATTTACACATAAATAACGAAAGATTTCGTTTTAAAATAAACGAATATTTCTTTAAATCATGTTTGCGAGCTTGATGTAAACACCAATCCCATTGTATTTAAGCAGACGTTGTACAACACAACGAAACTACAGTCACTCACACGTACTGATGTATTTCGACCTTCCATGATCATTATCAGATTACGACGGCGTTGGGACTTGACGCTGACTAGTCAGTTTGCTGTCGTAATCTGATGGTGATCATGTAATACTTAAATGTTGAGTGCTGTCCTTTTAGTTGTGGATTTGATCGCATTTTTCTCGTGCGGGGCAAATGATAGCACTCGTAGATTGCCAAAATCGTCCATCCTGAACATTTCCAGGCGCAGCGATTATTGGCTTCGATTGATGGTTTCTCACTTATCCGTCCATTTTGAAGTCTTCCGTCATGTATGTTCGAAATAAGTCACTACGTGTGACTTAAATTTGTTTTGTTATGTTCTTCGATGACAGAATAAATTCAATTATATTGGCGTTTACCTCAAGTGTGTAAACTTTATTTAAAGATTTATTACCAATTATTGTTTAATTGTATTGCTCAAATTGTGCAGCCGACATTTCTAGTCAATTATAATGTATGCGAGATTACTAGATGTGTGGGAGGTGTATATAATTTTACTTACTATATATATATATGCAATTCTGTTTGATCCTCGCTGGTCAGTTTGTCGCCGTAATCAAATGATCAACATAAAAGGTCAAAACGCATCAGTGCATGCGACTGGCGGTAGTTTTGTTATGTTGTTCGATGGCTAGCTACACATAATGAAATTGGTGTTTACTTCAAGCTCGCAAACTTGATTTAAATATTACAGTTAAATACTGTTTGTTGCGAAGAACTAATATATATGCAAGTATGTATTAGGTTTTGCGAACCTAGTAACAAATTAGTTCAGTTGTGACCAGAAGGATAAACCAAAGGCAGCATGAACGGAAAGTATAATCTCATGCACATTCGTTTCGTGCTTACTGTAATATATTGAATTGAATGATGTCATGCTTACCGCGAAATGTGATAACTGATATCGATGAAGGCCAGAGTGTATGGTTTAACTGGAGTAACAGGTGTTCGGAAATTGTTGTAATTCTCAATTTGGGTGAACTTTAGCATAAATTTATATCCATCAGGTTGGTATCATGTACCGACTCGGAAACCATAGTGTTAGTATCCGGTACTCATCGATTTCAAAAAGGTATCAGTTACTAACACAATGGCCATAGTGTTAGTATCCTTTACAGACTCGGTATATATATTATATAGTGTGAGTTAGCATTGAAGTCGTATTGTCGTTGACTTCAGATTATGTTAGCTTCACTATTACAGGTTTACACATTCGTCTAGGAGATTGTACCGTCCTATTATTCCACATTCTTCTACCAAATATATAGTGGTTAAAGGGCGTAATACCGGCTCCTACTGATGAGTCGCCAGTAAGCACGAAACGAATGTGCATGAGATTATACTTTCCGTTCATGCTGCCTTTGGTTTATCCTTCTGGTCACTACTGAACTAATTTGTTACTAGGTTCGCAAAACCTAATACATACTTTCATATTGATTTAAATATGTTGTAACGACACAAATTAATGGCCGACATATTGCGTAAATCAAATTCAATTTTATTTACGTTGCATCAATGAGAAAAAAGCGAAACTTGCCGTTTAACCAATAGTGTGCAAGATGACTTATCTGAAAGATGTGAGTTAGAATATAGGGTTTTGAAACCCAAAGTGAATCCATCATCCTTTTCTTCACCCCCGCAAGATGATAGAATCTCCTCTTTAGAGAGAACAGTGGCAAACATGGCTAAAGTTCTAGAAGGATTAGCCATTACCAAATCCGAGCTAAATCAAGTGAATGCTCGACCAAAATTCGTTTCCAAGTCAAATTATAATGGTAGGCGGCGATCGAGATCTCCGCAATCCTTCAATAAGTATGCCCCAAAGAACTGGTGTTATAACCACCAGAAGTTTTTTATGCTTGCCAAGTTTGTCTTTGTCGTTCCGAAGAATTTCTGAATGAGTGTCAATTTCCACAGCTGACGGAAAGGACAACAGACCGCAGGCACAAGGGTGCATCAGTATCGGGAAACGTCTGGCGCAGGAAGTAGAAGACCGTACTTTCTGCACATCAACGGCATCAACGGCGCTACAGGGAAGAAGCCAACTACAATCCGACATCCCCGTCGACTCTTTTCGTCCACGCCGAATTTTTCACATAGAGAACCAAACGGACAACGCCGGTCGGAATCACCAGCTTTCTTGTTTGCATGACCCGGACAAACAGCCCAACGAACTTCTGCACCTTCTTGATTTCAAAACTGGCGAAGAGTTCATCGTAGACACATGTGCGGCAGTCTCAGTTCTCAAAGGTGATTCAATGGCTGAGATGTCGCTAGGCGTTCTTCTCGCAACAGCTACAGGCGAGCCCATACCAACTTATGGCTGCCAATACCGCACACTCAACATAGGTCTACGACGTGAATTTTCCCACAACTTCATCATTGCCAAGGTCTCACATAATATAATAGGCCTTGATTTCCTTCTAAAATTTCGGCTCATTGTTGATCTTGCCAATCAAAAGATCATCGACCTCTCCACAGGACTTGAACAAAGCTTTTGGACACTTGCCTCCGAGCGTTTGGAGTTACAGGTCATTCAGCCAACCCCAGTGTATCATTCAGCAGAGATATCAGCAGCTCTTCGAAAATACAAATCGTGACAAAATCTGATGCATATCCTATTCCAAATATCAACACTTTACTTGAAAAACTCAAAGGCAGCAATTTCTTCTCAGTGATTGACCTCAGACAAGCGTACCATCACATACCGGTAGCACCAGAGGATATCGAGAAAACTGCAGTCATCACTCCATTTGGCCTTTATGAATATCTTTACATGCCTTTTGGACTTAAGTGTGCTACTCAGACATTTCAAAGATTCATAGACAACATACTTCGCGACGACTCTGCTTATTGTATGTCATATCTCGATGACATTATGGTATTCAGTCCAGATCTAGAATCTCATGCGAAACATCTACGAAATGTCCTCTCACGCTTATCCAACCACGGACTCAAGATCAACTGTGACAAGACGCAGATTGCAACTTCATCCGTCGACTTCTTAGGGCATCGTATCACGGCCCAAGGTATTCAACCGTTGCCGTCAAAGACGAATTCAATCAAGAAAATCAAGTCACCAAGGACTGTGAGCGATTTGCAGAAAATCCTGGGAGTACTAAACTATTATCGCAAGTTCCTTCCGGGCCTTTCAAAACAACTTTATCCTTTGTGCAGGCACCTGCGGAACCGAAAAGGACTTAGCAAGAATTCCATCATTGCTTGGTCATCCGAAGACGAGGAATTACTTCGACTTGCAATCAACTCGTTAGCAAATGCCACAATGCTAACGCATCCAGATTTCGAAAAGCCATTTCTACTCACGACAGATGCTTCTGAATTCGCTATTGGAGCCACTTTGGAACAAGAGATCGACGGAGTTCGGAAGCCTATCAGTTTCTACTCGCGTACTCTCCAACCAGTAGAAACGAGGTATGACACTTTCGGCCGAGAACTTCTCGCCATCCACGACGCAGTGCGCCATTTTATCAGCATCATTGGCAGTAGCAGATTTGTTGTTTTCACAGATCATGCACCACTAGTTAGCGCACTTCGAAACGCAACTTCATCTATCGCCAAGTACCCTGCCAGAGTGGAAAGACAGCTTTCTCGTCTAAGCGAATGGCAATTTGACGTCTTTCACGTCAAGGGCAAACAGAACTTCATTGCAGATGCCCTGTCCATGCCAGACGTCTCTCTACAACCACCTTCGCCCTCAACATTCACTGTCAACTCCGTGGCACTCAATGAACCTGCACTAACGCCAACTCTCCTGCGAACTGAACAACGCGGTGACATTCACATTCAAAGATTAATAGCCCGTCACCCAACCAAGTTCATATGCCGTCTGTGGGAAGGCTTACCAATTGTTTACTTCACGGGTACGTAGCCCAACAAGCCAGTTCTGCCGACCAGTCTTCAGAGAAAAGTTTTCGATTCAATTCACTCAATTTCTCACCCAGGAAGCCAAGCGACTGTCCGACTTCTTACAGATCGTTTCTGGGGTCACAGACTTAGGCAGAATGTTAAACGATGGGTCTCAGAGTGTGCTATTTGTCAGAAAAATAAGATCACACGACACACTCGTTCTAAGTTGCAACATTTTCGATCTACTTCTCGCCTAGCCATCGTCCACATCGACATAGTTCATCTGACAAAGGTTCAAGGTTTCAGCTACCTTCTAACTATGATCGATAGATTTACACGGTGGCCTGCGGCATTACCTCTTGGCACCATTTCTGCAGACGAAGTAACTAACGGTTTTATCTCTGCATGGATATCCAATTATGGTGTTCCCAATGAGGTCATCACGGACAGAGGCACTTGCTTCTCATCTGATCGTTTCAAAACCACCTTGCGGTACATGGGATGCATCTTACGCCAGACGACTGCCTACCATCCCCAAGCTAATGGCATGGTAGAGAGAATGCATAGGGAACTCAAAGCTGCTTTAGCATCCTCGTCCATTAATGGCAACTGGGTCTGATGCACTACCTTTAGTTCTGCTTGCCATGCGTTCCCGTACTCGTGAATCCATTAAAACGTCTGCGTCACAACTTTTGTATGGCATGGATCTACGCCTGCCTAGTCAGCTCCCACGTCTACTACCGGCACAAGATGACCCACAAGACGAAGCTACCCGCCTTCGACTTCATTTCGGTAACATGTCTGAACAGCAGCCGAGACATACGCCTCGTCCAGTCTTCGTTCACCCACAGCTCCACAACTGCAAGAGAGTACTCGTTCGCAACAATAATGCTGTTGCACCACTACAACCCAAGTATCGCGGTCCTTACCCGATTTTACTCAGACAACCAAAATACTTCATTATTATGCAAGGCGCTACACCGACATCAGTAAGCATAGACCGGTTGAAATCGTTTACCGAACCGCCTGATCCTGAGAGCGTTCAACCTTCTACACACGTCTCAGGCTCCGTCTGCCCAAAATCTCAATGTCCTGCTTTGTATAACGTGTAATTGATTTTTTTTAAACATTAAAATTATCTATCAAAATTTTTTTGACCTTACGTTATTTTTCTTATTTGTCTCACGTGGCATAACCAACTGTTCTTAGCTAACAATTGTGTAGCATTTTTGAACAGTTCTTTGGTATTATGCCATCTCTGAGGCAATGTTCGTGTACATATTTTTATGCATATCTCAACTTTA
This sequence comes from Eudiplozoon nipponicum, assembly GCA_029291075.1. Lineage (NCBI taxonomy): Eukaryota > Metazoa > Platyhelminthes > Monogenea > Mazocraeidea > Diplozoidae > Eudiplozoon > Eudiplozoon nipponicum. Next base: position 17,501 of record JAQBSW010004954.1, on the reverse strand, counting down.
ATAATTGCACAAAGACCAACCTACAAATGTCATGACCACAACTTCGAGCACTCTAGCTCCTTTGGTCGTATACAAACACATTGACAATGATCCAACCTGCTTAGGTTTTAACTTAAAGCTGGAAAATTCAGAGGCGATTTACCTCGAAATCTTCACGCTGCGGCTCCCAAAACTTACACTGCTCTATTTTGCCTCACGTGCTATGACCGACCACTAGAGCTAACAATTTGTGTAGCAATTCCTAGTGGTTACCTGGCATCATATCATTGTTGAAGCAACCAAAAAGCATATTTAAGCCCAGCACTTATGGTTCATCATATTTTTGCTTAACTTGGTTCGAACTCTGTCATGCATTTCTTATCTAGCCTCGCAGAGAGGAATTTTTTCCTTTTCAGAGAGGAAAGTGTTGTAACGACACAAATTAATGGCCGACATATTGCGTAAATTAAATTCAATTTTATTTACGTTGCATCAATGAGAAAAAAGCGAAACTTGCCGTTTAACCAATAGTGTGCAAGTAGGCATGGCATGCTATTTAAGCACGGCAATTTACCATGCAAGTCAGTCGTTGCAATTGCATGCTGCCTTCCGTCACGCGTGTGCGTTCTGTCGGCTGTCAATACCTACGCTGGTGATTTGATAGTTTCACCAACAATTGGCTACATCCGTGACTCATCTTGTTGCGGTATAACCAGCGAGACGAGCCAATTAATTGCAGAACCATCACGACGTTATCCACATCGTGATTACAGCTCAACCACGGGAGCGACAACTCAAACAGAGTCCACCCAAGGCTCTAGAACATCTTCACACTCTGATGAATTCAGGAGAACGCATTACCAGGCCCTCTTAAGGGCCCCTATCAGTAACTAATCTCTATTCAGAGCACCTTAACCGAGTTTGTAACGTCGTACGGCATTTGCTTGAAGCCGGGGCGTTTACAATGTTCTACAGGTATTTAATCATCATCGATATTGCAAGTTAAAAGAGTACAGAAAAAACGAACAATGAATAGCATTTGCATCTATAAATAATAAACTCGGCTATTCATAGACGCCAAGCTTTTTAGGTATTGTTGTGTTTGTGATTGTTCTGTACAGAATGAGTATCATAATCAAATCTTATATATACTACTATATATATATGCTATATATATATATATATATATATATATATATATATATATCAGTCCTGCTGTTTGCTTCCATTCAATTCACACTTATATTTGTATATGCAGCAAGGCACATTTCAACAAGCCTTTTATATATGCACTTTTACACCTTCATTTCTAGAACTGCATGCTAGTGTATTATCACAATTTTTTCGCAGTCATTTTGATAATTTAAGAACAGTGTTCATTTTGATTAAATAAGTTAACAGGGCTTTCTGTCATATTTACATACAACGGCAGCCACCATAAAGCTCAATCAATGGTATATATATATATATATATATATATATATATATATATATATATATATGGCGAAAGATGTATATAGTTAATGTTCGTCACTTTATAGAAAATTGCAGCCAAAATTTACAATCACATGCAATGATTCCGAGACCACTACAGGTTAGAGTTCCAGATATAATTTGCCTTTCTACATATGTTTATTGAAATTTGATCCACGCTGGTTAGTTTTCCGTGGTTTTCTAATGATGATCATAGAAGTTTGAAACACGTCAGTACGTGTCACTGACGGTTAGCGAAATGCAATGTGGTATGTCTTTACTTTAACCTCGCAAACTTGAAGTTCGTGTCTCAAAGAAATTGTGCAGAGAATATTTCTGTCAAGTACAATGTTTAGTTGGAACTTTGGGTTTAAACGGATTCCATATGAGCTTCACCTAAAGGAATAATAGACCAACCAAGTTACATTAGTTAGTATATAACTGAAAATTGTGTTCAGTGTAGTGTGCGACAGGATGGCTAAGTGGTTAGAGCACCAGATTCCGAAGCAGACGTGCCCAGGTTCGAGTTCTGTTCGCGGCAAATTCTGGCCAGTACATGATGAGTTCCCAATAAGGACGAAACCAATCTACTGAGTGAATTGCCATTTCAAAGCTATGTAATTCTTAGTTTATTCTGACATATGTAAGTAATTAATGGGTAAGGTGCTTATATCATTGATTGATTATAATTAGTTCAATGTTTGTCAGTCTACTTGAAGTCAGAACGGAATATCCAGTTTCATTTTCCTTATAAATATATCACGGTTTAATCCTTGCTAGTCAATTTGCCGCCGTATTCCGTTGATGATCATGGAAGGTCGAAACGCGTCAGTACGTTTAAATAACAAGTTTTGATATGATGTTCGACGATTGTTTGAGCAAAATGGGATTGTTGTTTACTTTAGGATCGCAAATTTGGTTGAAATAATTGTTACCACAATCCGAGCGATCTATTATTGTTTAATTGTATTACCTTTATGATTGTGGTAAAGGCTGCAATGATTATATCACCGTTGCGGAATGGAAATTATGCAGCCCATATTTCCAGTTAAGTAAATTGTATACAAGTCTACCAGGAGGGATAAATGTATATAAAACTTTGCTTTCATTGTATGTGTATTGCTGTTTTATCCTCCAGTTGAGTTTGCCGTCGATGGCTGATGATTATCATGGAAAGTTAAATCCCGTCAGTACGTGTAACCGCCGGTAGTATTGCTATGTGTTTAGACGTCTGGTTTTATATAATGGAAACAGTTCTATTTCAATCACACATACCCGATTTAAATAAATGTTACCACCACACGCGTAATCAATGTTTTATACTTTTTTTACCTATATAGATGTGGCGCAGAAATTGTGTGGCCAAAATTTCAAGGCAATTACAACGTATGCAAGATTAAATGAGGTGAGAGCTGGGCATCTGATTTTGCTTTCCATATGTCAGCATAGTGTATTGAAACATCCTAGTCAGTTTGCCCACTTATGTTGTTCAACAAATTGTTAAATGCAAAGAGATTGTTGTTTGCTTCAAGCTCGCAAACTTGATTTAAAGAATTGTTACCACTCCCCGCGCAATAAATTATTGTTTAATTGTGTTGTCTATATATGTATATGTGCGTGTGTGACGAAAGCTACAAACAGCTAATGTTCGTGACTGCATCGCATTTGTACAGCCGAGATTTCCAGTCAAGTTCAATGTATGCGAGACTGCTAGAGGTGAGAGCCGGTAATCTAAATTTGCTTTTCATATACAAGCATTGCACTTTGACCCTCGCTGATCCGTTTGCCGTCACACTCTGTTGATGATTATGAAAGGCCGAAACACGCGAGTGCGTGTGACTGACGTTTGTTATCCTATTTTTTTCGACTACTGGTTTTGTATAATTGGATTTCTGCTTATTTCATATTCGAAAATCTGATTCGGTAGAATTGCATTTGCCAACAGACCAATGGAATTTTGTTTGATTTTTTTGCAAATGTGGCGTTAACTAGAAAAAGTTTTACTCCTTACTATTTAGATCTTGTTCGTCCTATATTTGCTGTCGAGTGCAGTGTATACTAGATGACTACCGGCTCCCACTGATGAGTCGCCAGTAAGCACGAAACGAATGTGCATGAGATTATACTTCTGGTCACAACTCAACTAATTTGTTACAAGTTTCGCAACAACTTATACATACTTGCATATATATTAGCTCTCCGCAACAAACAATATTTAACTGCAATACATTGAATTGAATGGTGTCATGCTTACTGCGAAATGTGATAACTGATATCGATCAAGGCCAGAGTGTATGGATTTACTAAAGTAACAGGTGTTCAGAAATAGTTGTAATTTTCAATTTCGGTGAACTATAGCATACAGTGACATCCATCATGATAGTACCATGTACCTTTTCGGTACTATAATGTTGGTGTGGGTTACTCACACAATAGCCATAGCGTTATTATCCTTTACAGACTCGTTATATATATATTATATAGAGTGAGTTAGCGTTGACGTCGCATTGTCGAGAATTTATATAACATTAGCTTCTCTATTGCAGGTCTACACATTTGTCTAGGAGATGATACCGTCCTATTATCCCACATTCATCACCCATATATGTAGTGGTTAAAGGGCGTAATACTGAATGTGCATGAGATTATACTTTCCGTTCATGCTTTCTTTGGTTTATCATTCTGGTCACAACTGAATTAGTTTGTTACTAGTTAAGCAACACCTAATAAATAAATGCATAAATATTAGGTCTTCGCAACAAGCAGTATTTAGCTGTTATCCTGATGATCATTAGATAACAACGGCAAACTGACTAGCGACGATCGAACCGCATTGCATATATATTAAAAAAAATATTTGATTTGTAGCTCAGACTTCTACTAATTTTGCATGCATCATACGTGACTGGAAATGTCGGCTGCACAATTTCTATGCAGTCACGAACATTAATTTACTGCAACTTTTGAAAATGTATATAAGTTTTACAATGTTTGCGCTGATGGTAAAAAAATTAGTTTGCGAGCTTCAAATAAACACAAATCAAACTGCATTTAACCAGTCCGACAACATGGAAAAACTACCATCAGCCACATGTTATAACACGTTTTGACCTTCCGTGATAATCATCAGAGCACGACAGTAAAATGGGAAGCAAATCTAGATAGGCGGCTATCACACATAGCAGTCCTGCGTACATTGTACTCGACAGGAAACACCGAATGCACAATTTCTATGATGTCTTGAACATTACATTTCTTTAGCTTCGCTACATGTGTATAAGTTATACAATTAAACCATGAATAATTAGGTGTCTAATGGAAAAAATTCTTTAAATCCATTTTGCGAGCTTGAAACAGATATCTAACACTTTTTATTTAACGAGACAAACAGGAAGGCAATATTTACATAATCTATATTTGTCTATCTACATCTATCGATCTATATGTCTATCTGTCTATCTGCCAACCTACCTACATCATTACCAATCTATCTTTCAATCTACCCATCTATATATATATATATATATATATATATATATATATATATAAATCCACCTGTCTCTTTTACTCTATATTACTATCTTTCTCTTATTTCTCTCTATATACATAAATCCACCAATATATCATTCTCTTTATATATCTGTAGGTCTTATACCATTCTATATATAGTTATATTTTTTTATCTTTCTATTCAACTATCCGTATATCTACCTATCAATCTATATAATTATCTGTCGACCTAATTTACTTTTAATGTATATATTTATTCGTCTATTAAACTATTTATCTAGCTAAATGTTCTATATTAGTCAATCTATTTATCTACCTGCTTATCTATATATTCATGTAACCTTCTACACAGAATGATATTTAACAAGATCGAAAATTATATATTTTCCGGTCTTCCTGTCTAATTATCTGTAAATTTATCTGTCTTTCAATTTATTTTCGTAAATAATTATCTGGATATATATATATATATATATATATATATATATATATATATATATATAAATTTAAAGTAAAAACATGTTTAAATATAAATTTATATATAATTATCTTTTGTGTATCTATAATCGTTTTATTTCCTGGTATGTGTTATTTTGTACAACATGTATCTTATGGCAGGGTTTTGTTAAAATATATGCTAAAAATTTCTCAGAAAATTCTTTGATGTTAGTTGTATAATGGCAGATTAGAAGTGGCTAGTTGGAATGTTAAGTATATAAATATACCATATAGGCTCCAACTGAACAAATGACTATCCGATTACCCAATTTAGTATGTAATAGAAATTTCTGTGTAGTGTGCGATAGGGTATTGAGTCATATTTCGCATAGCAAATGAGACCCGATTCTCTCCCTGTTCACGGCAAAATTCTGGACAGTAATTGTCGGGTTCCCAATAAGGGTGAAAATTGTTTTCGTTAGTGGTGATTACACTTTATTAAATTAACTTTGCGATCTTGATGTAATCACAAATCCTAGTCTCTAAATTATAGGTTCATTTTTAAAATTGTGAACTGGGTTTAGATATTTTCTTATGAGTTTCGTAAAATAGCAAACCTTCCATAGCGCTGACGTCATATTCTTCAAAATATTATCTGTCTTAAAAGATTTGAATTAATTATTTGCCACTGGAGAGAATGGCGAATCCTTTGATTAACACAAGTATTTCCTCCATCTCGTGTTGAGTACCCTCTTCAACAGTATGAGATGCCTGCAAATTATCCACGCCTTTATCTTCTACTGTGACGTTTCTGCCCTGCGAGAATTGCCACTGACCATTACTCAAGTCCGTTTTGGCTACCTCTATCAGTAATCGGAAGCAAAATATACCCAACTGTCTTCTCTTCTCTAATAACAGGTTACTGCATTATATTGATAATTTTTTCAGGAATTTTTGTAAAATGGTGTTTTATTATTGCAATTATGCCATTTCCATCCATATACGTTTCCAAAAATCATTCAAATAATATTTCTTGTCAATAAGACAAAATTTCAATCAGCATTACCGACCAACTCTTTACGATCCGTGTTCTTTTTAACCAACGAATACCAAAATTACCAACACGAATTGACAATGTGTATTAATGATGATTCATTACGTGACCATTGGTATGCCCAACAAAGTGTTTGCATCCGCTGTCTTCAATTTTTCTCCAGATATTTTGGCTACCTGTTTCGGAAGCTTTTTTCCAACGGAAAGCCAATCCCACAGACAATTTGATAATTATTAAGTGAAATGGAGAATCTAGTTTAAACTGTTTTATTTATACTTACTCGTAGATCTCTTAAGCCTAACTGTTTTTCACTGGGTAAGTTTGTGTTATGTATGTGTGTATGCGTGCAGGTGTACACTCAGGTGAATGAAATAACAATAAACTAATGATATCTACGGAATATTCGTTATCTAAGTGTACGACATGCCTAGGTGTATGTGTTCACTTATTTTTGATCAAGGTTGCGTTCTTGAAATTAACAACTGACTAATAAGGTACATGAATTTGTCAGTATAAACTAAGTATTTTATAATGTACTCAGGGCAAGACCGGTTTCGTTCTTATTGGGAACTCATCAGGAACTGAACAGGGCTCGAACCTGGGCATGTTTGCTACGGAATCTGGAACTCTAAAAATTCAGTCACCAAACTGAAATGGTCAGTGATCCATATTCCGGAGCGGACGTGTCAAGGTTCGAGTCCTGCCCACAGCAAATTTTGAACAATTCGTGATGAGTTCCTAATAATAACGAAATCGGTCTACTAGATTAATTTCCTTTTCTATACTATAAAATACTTAGTTGATACTGAAAAATGTATGTACATAATTAATCGTTTGATTTATTATATAAATGTGTGTTCACGTTTGTTTTTTGCTGAGATGTACTCACTTACTGCACGTTTACACTCATCGAAGTGTAATTACAGCGACCTAACAGCACCTAACGATTCACTAGGTAAGCATACGCCTCGCCTGTCTGTGTGTGAGCGTTTGTTTAGGGTTGAGAAGTAATCAGTTACATATAATTGACTGCAAGTGCACCACTCATCAAAGTGAAACTATAGTGATAAATGCCAATTCCTCTTTGCGTTAGTCAGACATATTTATTATGCTTATTTTTCTAAACTAAGTATTTTCGAGTGGTAACCGTGTAAGGAAGTGATACGTTATTGTGATTAGTCGGTCGCAAAAATTTCACGTTAAATTATTTAGCTTTTGTATTTTCATACTTCATTTGGATTGAGATAGCAGCATGAGCTTCCTATCCTCTTATGTTATCTGAATTCACAGATTTCCAATTATGGTTTTGGACATTAACAATAATTCTCAAAGAGTTACCTTATTTATGCGCCTTTAATAAATCATATACTCTTGGCGCACCTGCATCTAGTTTTGTGAGAGAGTTAACATTTGCTTGATCTAATGCGCACATTGGAACCATGTTATTGATCAATAATTTAATTTATCCTCGTATCTTATTCGTAGGATCATTATATATTTTAGCGTATATATATATATATTTTCCATTTGTTTATACATCTTATTATTGTAATCAGATTGACTCATCAGAACCGTCGCTTCTCCTTTGTCTGCTATCAAACATATCACATTATTTGTTATTAGCTCTTTTCTGAGACCTCTTACTACAGAATTTTCCTCTTCGTGCGTTAACAAAGTTGTATCTTAAATAAACGTTACCTTCTATTCAAACAATAATTGATTGTGCGCGTGGTGGTAACAATTATTTAAATAAAGTTTGTGAGTTTAAAGTAAACAACAATCCAATTGAATTTAACCAGTCGTCGAACAACATAACAAAACTACCGCCAGTCCTAACGCACTGACGCGTTTCGACCTTCCATGATCATCATCAGAGTACGACGGCAAACTGACCAGCGAGGATCAAATCGCATTGCTTATATATGGCAAGAAAAATTAGATATGGGGCTATCACATCCAGCAGTCGTGCATATATTATACCTGAATGGAAAAATCGGCTGCAAAATATCTATGCAGTGAGGAACATAAGCCGTTTGTAGCTTTTGCCACACACGTATATATAGACAATACAGTTAAACAATAATTGATCGCGCTACTGGTGGTAACAATTCTTTAAATCAAGTTTGTAAGCTTGAAGTAAACACCAATCACATTGTTTTTCTGACAGGAATTACACTGTTTTAACAGTCTCAGTAATTACAGTTAAATACTGTTTGTTGCGAAGATCTAATATATATGCAAGTATGTATTAGGTGTTCCGAACCTAGTAACAAATTAGTTCAGTCGTGACCACAAGGATAAACTAAAAGCAACATGAACGGAAAGTATAATCTCATGCACATTCGTTTCATGCTTACTGGCGACTCATCAGTAGGAGCCGGTATTACGCCCTTTAATCACTATATAATTGGTCAAATAATGTGGAATCATAGGACGGTACAATCTCGTAGACGAATGTGTAAACCTGCAATAGTGAAGCTAACATTATCTAAAGTCAAAGACAATGCGACTTCAACGCTAACTCACAGGATATAATATATATACCGAGTCTGTAAAGGATATTAACACTATGGCTATTGTGTTAGTAACTGCAACTAACATTATTGTATCGAAAAGATACATGGTATTAACACTATGGTTACCGAGTCGGTATATGATACCAACTTGATGGATATCAATTTAGGCTAAATTTCACCTAAAAAGAGAATTACAACAATTTCTGAACATCTGTTACTCCAGTAAATCCATACACTCTGGCCTTGATCGATATCAGTTATCATATTTCGCGGTAAGCATGACATCATTCAATTCAATATATTACAGTTAAATACTGTTTTTTGCGAAGAACTAATATATATGCAAGTATGTAATAGGTTACTAGGTTCACAACACCTAATACATACTAGCATATATGTGGAGCCCTACAACAAGCCAGTGTTGGCACTATAATATAACAATTGATTCATGCTACCATATAAATTTACTAATAATGTTTGTATCGCTTACTAACACAATAGCAATAGTGTTAGTATCCTTTACAGACTCGGTATATATATATTATATAGAGTGAGTTGGCATTGAAGTCGCATTGTCGTTGACTTTAGATGATGTTAGCTTCACTATTGCAGGTTTACACATTCGTCTAGGAGATTGTACTGTTCTATTATTCCACATTCTTGGACCAAATATATAGTGGTTAAAGGGCGTAATACCGGCTCCTACTGATGAGTCGCCAGTAAGCACGAAACGAATGTGCATGAGATTATACTTTCCGTTCATGCTGCCTTTGGTTTATCCTTCTGGTAGCAACTGAACTAATTTGTTACTAGGTTCGCAAAACCTAATACATACTTGCATATATATTAGTTCTTCGCAACAAACAGTATTTAACTAATATATTGAATTGAATGATGTCATGCTTACCGCGAAATGTGATAACTGATATCGATGAAGGCCAGAGTGTATGGTTTAACAGAAGTAACATGTGTTCAGAAATTGTTGTAATTCTCAATTTGGGTGAACTTTAGCATAAATTTATATCCATCAAGTTGGTATCATGTACCGCCTCGGAAACCATAGTGTTAGTATCCGGTACTCATTGATTTCAAAAAAATGTATCAGTTACTAACACAATGGCCATAGTGTTAGTATCCTTTACAGACTCGGTATATATATTATATGGTGTGAGTTAGCATTGAAGTCGTATTGTCGTTGACTTTAGATAATGTTAGCTTCACTATTACAGGTTTACACATTCGTCTAGGAGATTGTACCGTCCTATTATTCCACATTCTTCTACCAAATATATAGTGGTTAAAGGGCGTAATACCGGCTCCTACTGATGAGTCGCCAGTAAGCACGAAACGAATGTGCATGAGATTATACTTTCCGTTCATACTGCCTTTGGTTTATCCTTCTGGTCACAACTGAACTAATTTGTTACTAGGTTCGCAAAACCTAATACATACTTGCATATATATTAGTTCTTCGCAACAAACAATATTTAACTGTAATATATTGAATTGAATGATGTCATGCTTACCGCGAAATGTGATAACTGATATCGATGAAGGCCAGAGTGTATGGTTTAACTGGAGTAACAGGTGTTCGGAAAATGTTGTAATTCTCAATTTGGGTGAACTTTAGCATAAATTTATATCCATCAGGTTGGTATCATGTACCGACTCGGAAACCATAGTGTTAGTATCCGGTACTCATCGATTTCAAAAAAGGTATCAGTTACTAACACAATAGCAATAGTGTTAGTATCCTTTACAGACTCGGTATATATATTATATAGTGTGAGTTAGCGTTGAAGTCGCATTGTCGTTGACTTTAGATGATGTTAGCTTCACTATTGCAGGTTTACACATTCGTCTAGGAGATTGTACCGTCCTATTATTCCACATTCTTTGACCAATTATATAGTGGTTAAAGGGCGTAATACCGGCTCCTACTGATGAGTCGCCAGTAAGCACGAAACGAATGTGCATGAGATTATACTTTCCGTTCATGCTGCCTTTGGATTATCCTTCTGGTCACAACTGAACTAATTTGTTACTAGGTTCGCAACACCTAATACATACTTGCATATATATTAGATCTTCGCAACAAACAGTATTTAACTGTAATATATTGAATTGAATGATGTCATGCTTACCGCGAAATGTGATAACTGATATCAATGAAGGCCAGAGTGTATGGATTTACTGGAGTAACAGGTGTTCAGAAATTGTTGTAATTCTCTTTTTCGGTGAAATTTAGCATAAATTGATATCCATCAAGTTGGTATCATGTACCGACTCGGTAACCATAATGATAGTACCATGTACCTTTTCGGTACAATAATGTTAGTATCGGTTACTAACACAATAGCCATAGTGTTAGTATCTTTTAAAGACTCGGTATATATATTATATTGTGTGAGCTAGCGCTGGAGTTACATTGTCGTTGACTTTATATTATGTTAGCTTCACTATTACAGGTTTACACATTCTTCTAGGAGATTGTACCGTCCTATGATTCCACATTCTTTGACCAATTATATAGTGGTTAAAGGGCGTAATACCGGCTCCTGATGAGTCGCCAGTAAGCACGAAACGAATGTGCATGAGATTATACTTTCCGTTCATGCTGCCTTTGGATTATCCTTCTGGTCACAACTGAACTAATTTATTACTAGGTTCGCAACACCTAATACATGCTTGCCTCACTAATTGTCTACTTTTCTTGTAAAAAGAATAGAATAGAATAGAATATTTTTATTTGTATTCAAACCCCACATGTTCCATCAAATAATAAAATTGGAAAATGTACAATATAAAAAGATATCACATCACATAAATATGTGCAATTAGTTGTACTGTACAATTTATCAGCATCAGAAAGTTCGGCTGTAAAGAGTGATAGATTCTTCATCAAAAATAGGAAAATTTAAGGTATAATTCAAGTGTAACATTTTGCAAAAAAAGGGAACCATGACTAATAATTGATTGTATGTATTGTTGATTAACATGATATATAATGCATAACGTTTCAGTTTTAATAGTACAAAACTTGAAGATAGAATCTCGAGAAGTTATGCTGCTGAAAAACAATTAATCCTGTCTTTTATTTAACCATGAGAAAGTATTATCATAATCAAAATTAAAAATATCAGCAGGATTGAACACTTTTTCTAGTTCGGTAGATAAAAATTTAAAAGACATTTTAGATGGAGGCGTTTCTCTAAGCCCCTTTGGCAATTGATTGTAAATTTTGTAAATTTTTGAAAAAGAGAATAGCTTGCTCGCAACATTCCCCACCAATGGTGGAGATATTGCAAAATGACCAGATCTAGTTCCAACTTCATGACGCTTATTGGATTCATATAGGCACCAGTCAACTGGTTTAAATGAAAAACTTTTATGCAAAAGCACATTCTCTGAAACGATAAAGGATGCAGTGATACAAACAGTAATCTAGTGGCGTATATAGCGCAGGAGATATAACTAATTTGTTTTACAACTTTTCTTTGTACAGCTTCTATCTTATTAGACAAACCCCTT